>SSBO01000012.1:3347894-3453592 GCA_005281725.1 Wuchereria bancrofti
TGCATTATATATATTAAGATGTGGAAGTGGTTTATAATCAGACATTTTTACAAAGAAGAAATTCGTTTAGACATGATAATGAGTTACTTGAACAATAGGTTATAATGAACAATAGTTATAATGCAAGGGATTGCATGGATATTACAAAGAAATTACAATGGGTGGCAACTATAATTGGTTACAATAGATGGATGCTCATAGCATAGGATTGTTATAAGATCAAAGGTCAGCTAAACGAGTGCGATGCATTGCAAAGGACATTATTATGGATTGATATATTAAGCAGTATTAACATTTATTTAGCTTCGCGATATTGAAATTCGCGACAATAACTTGATAGAGAAGAATTGAAATTGAACTTTCCTCGTTCTTGGTAAAAAACACACAATGTCCCCTTGAACAAGGCTGGCCTTCTTATATAGCAAGCAATATGCGTAAACAAAGTATATGATTTACAAGAGGTTAACCCTGCCGAAAGGATAATCGGTCTAACAAAGAGCTGTTGACCTGGTTTACAAGCAAATCTAATTACTAGTTGACAAGAAGCAAAGGACGTCAGTTAAGCAAAAGTTGTTAATCTCGTAGATTCAAACATACAATTAGTGGCGACACAACAATGAGGTCAACTAAATATGGAGCTGATACCGTGTAAACAATATATAAAAGATTTACAGATTAAACATAAGATTGGAAACAAAGAGTCCAAAGTATAAACATTATTGCAAAGAATTTCATAGAACATATTTCTTACTCATATTCACAACTCTCATATAATATTTTAGAGTTTCGCGATATTAAAATCCGCGACAACATCAGTGTTATACGAGTGGATTCTTGGGCTAATTTGACGCATATAATCATCTTTGTCATTTGACGTGATAAAGCATAAATGAGCACCGCATATTCTTATGAAACAACTGGTAATGGACCTAGACGTAAGATTACGTCCCACTCGTTGTTCAGTCACTAAGGAACTGAATTATGCTCCCACAATTATTTCCGGACAAAACTTCATAAAATAATTCTCATCTCCTTCCTTTCCTACGTTTGCAGTTTTATTCTCCAGTGATATTGTTTACGCTGAAATGACTAAAACTGACAAATCAGTTGAATAAACTTTATATATGCAAATTATGGTTTATTATGGACTGAATTATTTTTTTGAGCTTAATTTTCCGTCAAAAATAAAACCTTGTCGAATATCTGCGACGGGGTCCAAATTCCAATGAAGAACACAGCCGAAGTCAAATTTTTCCATGATTTCAGTTTGTAAAAAACTTGTTTAAACGTTGGACAGCTTATTTAATCATTTTTGTTGGGAAGTTCGTATGCTGCAAATCGAAAAAGCACGTGATCATAAATATCAATTAGGATTTGACGTGCAAGTACGTTAACTACACCAAAAGCAAATATATTTGCAGTGACACTCTAATAAAATTTCAACAGAGCTATCAAAAATATCTGCAACAAAATCAAAAAAATTTTGAAAGCACTGCCCACACAGTTAACCTATCCCGAGAAAGGTCAGATTTCAAGGGAGAACACAAAAAATACTTGGTAATTACTCTTTCAGTGATTGCTACCAATTTCACAAAATGATATGAGCTTGAAGGAAATAGATTTCGAAAATGAAAAGTATGGATTTGCTGATGAAACCGAGAAAAAGACCAACGAATAAAAGAGTATGCAGCAATGTTGATAACATTCCTCCATGTTTCTAAAACAGCAGTGAAGCGGAGAGAAAAATAAACTTATAACTGCTTTGCATATCTTTATGGCGATTATAACTCATCAGTTTTGTAGTACTATTTAATTTATTATTTCAAACAGAGAAAGTTCTATTTGAATCAAAAAGTAATAAATTTGAGTAGAAGAAAACGCGAACTTTTGCAGTCATATCAATAAAACAGTTGTTCTAAAAAATAACACTCCCTCAACTAAAAAACTTGTTCTGAAAAAATTCCTGTGCAAGTTTGAAACATGCTTCCACCTGTCATTACTTTCAATACCCACAAAGCACACTTTGCACATTTCATTACAGTGAAGTGAAGAATAGGAAATACCAATAAAAAAATATTCCATAGCCCAAATGTATGACCCCGCTTATTGCTGGAAATCATTACTTTCGAATCAGCGAAGACGCTAAATAAAATATATCTCTCGAAACGTGCTTTCATAACTGTGGAAAGCATAAAGAGTACAACTTAGTGATAAAACATGTGGTCGGAAAATCAACATTGATCAGCTTATAGTACCGCTCCATAATCAAAAAACCAGTACCTTTACATATTATCTACAGTTTAAGAGGTTTAATTGACATTCTCATGGACACATGAGTCTTTAAGTGACTGAACGATTGCAATAATACCAAATTGAAAATCGCTTTAATAATTTTGAAGCTATCTTGAATAGCATGAACAATATCATTTGGGATAAGTAGGCAATTGTTTTCCTGTATGTAATAGCGACTTTCTGCAGATCGCAAATCACAGACTGCGACTTCTCTCAGCTACCTTTAATATTTTCTTTTTGGTATTACTAAACGGCAAAAATAGCTAGGAAAGGAAACGAAGGAAATATCGAAGCACGATTCCATTCAAAAACGGATAAGCTCAGTTTCAAACTCGTCTTCCAAAACCTCCCGTAATCAATCAAATATTAGAGCAATTTACCAATCTTGAAAAAAGCTATTGGTTGCTTTCCCTTCCGTTATAGCTGCCACATATTTCATCCCATGACCAACCATTTTCCTATTCTCTTGCTGAAAAAGGAAAGCAACCAATAGCAATACTGCAAACCGACAATGTAATATCCCAATCTACAGTGTGTTTGTGTATGTATGTATGTATTTGTGTGTGTGTGTGTGCGTGTATGTCTGTACATGAGTGTGTATTGAACTCACTCATAATGACAATGCTTCAAAACTTCGAGATCTGTAGTTTTTTTAATATCGTTCACAGAAATCAACTCGCAATGGCCGAAGTTCTACGAGACATGGCCACCGTCTTTGTCTCCACAAACGTATGTCACTCCTTATCACTACCCACTTACTTACCCACCACCTCAATAATTACACCATCTTAACCTTCCCGAACTTGACTACCCCCGCCAACGACTGTCACTTAAACCATCCCATCACACATCATCACTGCATAATTAGGTGTCATGAAAATTGCGATCTCAACCACGCCTCTTTCACAAATTGTTTGCTTTGCACTTCCTTGTTTCGGTTTTTAGGCTTTTCGTTTGCCTTTAGACTAGAAATGTGTTTACTTGCAAGCAAACAACCATAATAGGATTGTTTAAAGAAGCTGAAATAGCTATAAGGTAAAAATAACACAAGTTGTTTAAAATTAAGAGTATAAATTCAGATTTAGGTTCACTTCAAGTTCTGGGATATGACATCGGAGTCACAGGAATTGATCCTGCACACTATATTGCATTTGTTATTCACATTATGCATTGTGTATCCACCAGTTGAGTTTCAACGTGCAGGCTTTACTATCCAAACATTATTTTCTGGAATATTGGGTGTAGAACGAGATGACTTTGTTGGATATCATTTGAGGAGGTCCGTATTGACACGTTTCATACATTTCTGCTCACCCTTATGTAAGTTTTGTTATTTCACTTCATCTAACTCCTTCATTAAGGTCACCATTCATATTTATCCGTACAATGGAAACATTTTGCCACTTAATGAGTGGTGCTTGATTGGCCTACTTGTTTGTTATTTCCAAGGTGTTATTCTTATTTTTTGGCAAAATGTTAAGGCTGCGAACATGTTCTGCGGAACTTGAACCATATTTGAACTCATTCATATCCATATATTTAATCACATTTATTTATTTCACTTGCAGTTTACTTCGTCTATTTATCGATGGTTTTACGAGAAACAATATTTACTCTTACACCACAAAGTGTTTTGCAGTTTGGTGCATACGTATCTATCGCAATCGCCGGAGGTAATGTATCCTTTCATCGCTACCTTCCATGTATTTGTGCAGCACCGGGTGACTCTACTAACGTAATAAAACGTCTTACTTTTCTAAAAAAAATGAAATTTGTGCCGTAGAGACTCTAT
Source organism: Wuchereria bancrofti (assembly GCA_005281725.1). Taxonomy (NCBI): domain Eukaryota; kingdom Metazoa; phylum Nematoda; class Chromadorea; order Rhabditida; family Onchocercidae; genus Wuchereria; species Wuchereria bancrofti. The sequence continues at coordinate 3,351,979 of SSBO01000012.1, forward strand.
ATAGTAAGCAGCGGACCGTCCCATTTCTTTTGTCTCGTTCAATCACTTAATATTGTGCTTGTGCATGTCTTTACTTTTTTACAATTCACATTCTGTTTCTCATCTTTTGGAATGACTTGCAGTCGCTGCCTTCATAATGTTGTATCATTGGTGGGATGGGTTTAATAAACATCCGACTGTGCACTGTTTGAAAAGCTATCTTGGCAGTAATGGAAGCAGTTGGCGTGTAGTGGCTGAATCAATCAACGGAGAGTATCGTAATGTGTTGGATACGTTAAGCATAACTCTAACAGGTTTGTTTCTCTTGCACTTATTTGTTTATTAATGTTATTTAACATATCTTCAGTGCTGCTCTTTATGGTTTTTGGTTGAATGCGCAAAGTTGTGTGGTTTTTGTTTACTTAAGTTTTTAAGCCTAGTTTTATTAATTTCTGTAACTTCAATCAACCATTTTAATAAAGACGTAGTTTGTTTTACAGGTATAGATCGTGTTGTGATGACATCTTCGTGGATTTTGTATGTTACAAATTATACATTGACTTGTGCTCAAGTGAGTGATGTATCACTGGAGGCTATAAGAGCTGACGAACATCCAGTATTACTCGTTATTTATTTGTCGTTTTCTCTCTTCTTTGCTCTACTGTTTTTACTTTCTTTGCTATGCCTTCATTTATCGTTTCTTCCTGTACGATTCTTCCCATACCAAAACACTTAATTTATAGAGTTCGGCTTACGTACTCTAGATAAATATAATGAATTTTTTTTACATAGCTTGAGTATAAGGTGGCTTTTATGTTCATTCACGTTGTTTTCTTTAAAAACGAAAGCGGTCTTTTATTAGATCTCTCATCATACACAAGACGGTGGCTCGGCGCAATTCATCAACATATGTGTAAACAGTACAACGCAACGTTTCGAACCATTTATCATCAGATATGTTAATTTATTTGTTCACGTGCAAATTAATTGAAAAGTTGTAACTTGTTCTCTTTTCTTTTTCTGCTTATTCATCTATCATTAATAATGAAAGCAAATGATTCTGTTTATGTGTTTATCGTTATTCCATATAATTTAGTTTCAGTGATATTATTTTCAGAATACGTGCAGAATCATTCCGTGATCTGCGCAACAAGTTAGATAAACCTATTGCTGTGGCTCGAGAAGTAGTATTGAAGCAATCACTTAATGAGCGTTTCGTTGAAGCATTCACACAACAAATTGCGTTGAATCCGAAATATGACTATGACGAGCCGGAAGTCAGTTTTGGTTATTATAAAAAAAAAATGATATTTCAAGTATTTCATTGAAGATGGTTCAAATAGTAAAGAAAAATTTGGGGCAAAGTTGTCTTGCTTTAATTTTTATAAAATGGAGACTGGTCGAAGCAATTAGGGATTAACAAGATTTTATTAGCTACTATTGCATTCAACTGCAGTTAAAGTTTGAGGGAATCAGTTTCTGCAGAAATGTTAGATCATTGTTTTACCAATTTCAGTGACCCAGAACACTTTATCTGTCATCGGTATCTGCTGCGTTAAATAAAAGCCGCGTTAAATAAACGTTAAATATTGCAATGTGTTAGACCTCATCTTAAACGTAAACGGTCACGATCTCCGTGAACGTAAACAACCACGATAATGGATGAGGCAGCTAGTGGGAAAAGTGGTTATACTTTCTGAAATAAGTATAACCTAGCAGATATTCAGACCGGAAATTTTGATGCTTGCTGTTTTAGCATCAGAATCCGTGAACTGATGATATATCTATGGTTATAAATAATGGTGTTTACTTATTGGATTCAGCAGGAGACGTCTTATAAATTATTAGTTGCAATAAAATAGTTCATTTTGCCTCATCTTAGGCTCTTTGTTTACTAATCTTATTATTGATTATATAATAGTTACGGGGCTTCAACGATATCCATCTTTAATTCATCATTAGTTCTCTCTCTTTGAAACGTTAAGCCTTCAACACCTTAAAATACCAGTGCAATTAGTTTTTGTCGATATTTAAACATTCTCAACTTGTTTACTGTTACGATGCATTGCTTTTTTAGCGCCTTGAGCCATGTTTGGGTTGTTCTACTGAGATGTCGAACATCAAATTATGGAAACGGTGTCTGAATGATGTTCAGGATGATATGGATGCAGAAGGACCTAAACTCCATTGCACGCAATGCTATTGCAGACCTATGTGGTACTTCTTTGTGAATTCATTTGAAAACCTTTTAACCATCGGTTTGGTGAATAAGTTATTTTTCTCTGTGCTTCAAAAGATTTTTGTATATTTTCAATTTCTAAGAAACAATTCTGTATATCCATGTATCTCTGCAGGTGTGATACATGTATGGGACTTATCTTTGCATCTAAACAAGATCCACATCGTCCGGAATTGTGGATGCCTGGCAAAGCTCAATGTCCAACGTGTCGAGCGACATTCTGTATTCTTGATGTTGCGTTTTTAAATATAGCTAGGATTTCATAGAGGAAAAATACGCATTTATTTTGCAGTGAACCTCCGATAGACGGAAAGGTGGCCTCACCAACAAAAGCTCAATGGTCAGTTCTCAGCGTTATTGACGAATGATTAAAATCATTAATCAAATATATAGGGTTTCCTATTCTCCACATAATATCAATGAATCTTCGAATTTCTGTTTTTTTTTTTTTTGAGCTAAAATTTATGTTATTAAATGGAACGGGGTTAATTTGTGTACTGAGAATGAGCATAATACGTTTGTTATCAATAAAGTTATCATTATCAATTTGAAAACATTTTTCTGCAGAACGCATGTATGCAGGATGTCCATACTTCGTTTTCCAGACACTGCCTTTTTAGGAGTGTAGGGAACGCATATTGAACACATTTGTTAACTATTTCAGCACTGTAGAAAGTATTGCCAATAGTCAATACTTAGAATGTATTTTGAGAAATTCTTTAGTTATTGTAAATGCACGTCAACACCAACTTCTCATTCTGTTTATCGATGCATTCGCTTCTTTTTTTGTGCAAAACCCTGAGATATTGGACATTCGCACTTAGTGGGTCATAGTTAATTAGGCTTCTGGAACTTTCCCATTACATTCTATGAATGTTTTTGGAAATTCCTTTGCTGATGTAACATTGGATTTCACCTACCAGTGCATTGTTAGCAGTAAACTATTTTGGCATGAGGAACTTTACATGCACGGCCGGAAGAAAATTGTGTCATACATATCTTACAGACATTGTTTCCGCATTACAATATGACATATGGATGTTATGATAGGAAAACGAAACAGCAGCCGAATATCAAAATACGGTTTGAATTTTTGCATTTGATACACCACAACAAGATGGACTGTGAATACTGGATCTAAAGGATAAAATAATTGCATTAAGGAGAAAGTTTGCATATTCTTCTAAAAAAAAAGACTCCAAGCAGTAAGGACCTTGGTATAAAGAGAGAAGTTATGTAAAACGTTTATTTTGATCACAGTGGTTTTCAATCTATTAATACTTCGAGTAATATGGCATTGATCGACTGTTACACTCAATGCCAGGGTCCCCTCTTCGCACATGCGGTTCGCTCGCTGTAACGTCTAAAAGTATTTGCGGAAAGCTTTTTCCTTTCCTTATACACCGAATGTATTTCTGGATTTATAAATATGTATTCTGATATAAGACTAGATCTTTGACAGTTTTCGTTACTTAAATGAAGAAGCTAAACATTTGCTGTTGGTGATGAAGTCCGAAGGAATTCATAAGTATGTCTACTTAGCAGTTTCACAAGCTTACAGTAAGTAGCAGTAAAGTTTCGGGAAGAATCAAATGGCCTCATTGTTTCCTGCACTGGTAATTCTGGTATTAATTTTGAAGCTATATTTGCATTCTTCTTACTGTAAACTGTAAAATTTACTGCTACTTATTTGTAGCATGCATAAATGTGTAATAACCAATAGTTTCGATTTTGCCTAAGCCTTGTTATTTTTTGAGCCACTTTATTTGATTACGTTTGTTGCTCGTTAAACCCGGTTAAACTCCAGTATAGCTCCAGCCAGCAGAAATTAAAACAAAATTGAAAATTATTTACCGACTATTGGTACTGCGAAACACACTAGCAGTGATGAACTTGTATGAAGTGACGAATTCTCATTGATTTGCAGTGGCTAAGGTAGCCAAAAACAACCTGAGCTTCTACTTTCCTAGTGAAGTTGGATGGCTTATTCTTAGAAGTAAACGAGTGACTCTGCGCAAGGGACAGATAAAACCTTCGATGATGTGAGTAAAGTGATTAGTAACTGGAGTATTGTATCTGTGGGAATTACTTTTTCAAGTCAGATTTTCTGCTACGGAAGTTGTCTAAATCTAGTGCTATGGATAGCGTAGTCGTTTTGATAAATTTATACTGATACACTTTTATATTCATTAAATGAGGTGTCTTCTTCCAAAATATGAGTTATGAAGAAAATGGATATCCTATGTGACGAATATAAAAGTAACGATCTCCGATGAAAGTATTTATTACTTCTACATTTTTTTTTTAAATATTTGTTACCTTGCCCCAATAGTACCCCTTTTTAAACCATACTCTGTGTTCCACTTATTCTCACTATTTAGGATTCAAACACTGCTTGAAAAATGTTAGGCACTTGTAAGGTTGAAAGGCCTTTAATGTGAAGTTTTTGAAAGCAGAAATAATTACATGAGAGATGAAAATAACTGTTTATTGAAATTACATTATAGCCTTCCATTTTATAGGTGGAAGGGTTTAGGTGTTCTGACCTGGCAGTGACAAGTGTACTTTGTTCCCTAGTTGAACATTTGATAGTTGTAGCTGTTTAACATCAGTAAGTTTGATTTAAGCTTCAGTTATTCCTGAATGACGGCTCCAGCTTTAAAGATCAGTTGTTCAACAGTGCGTTTTTCTGCATCCCTTCAGTATGAGTCTAGGACCTTGCTACATCCACAAGTCTAGGACCTTGCTACATCCACACCACCTATTTATAATATGTCATTTTTGCCTAATCAAATTAAGCTTCGCAAAGATGTGCTGTGTTGTCAAAAGTGATTAGGACACTCATCTCTGCGGGAGAGTGGAATTTTTTTTTTTTTTTGCTATATTTCCTCATTAACCTTTGGGGTTAAATTTAACTCCGTACGACGTGATACCGCACTTCGTTGGAATTGTTCATTAATTCATTTTCCATGTTCTCCAGTCGAATCGATTTTCTGCTGTCATCGGTGTTATTATCGAAATGCATTGAAGGTAATTTCAGTGTTAGTTGTTGTCATGTATGAAAGATAGTCACTCACCCAACTGTTTTAGAATGCAGTTTGAGACAGGGTAACTTTTAAAGGAATGCGTATGTACTGTATGTGAATGATTTGATCAATTATGCAGTAAATCGAGACTCGTACAAATATTTGATTGGTTAAGCATCGAAATTAATTGATATATTAGTTGGATAGGTTGGTATTTCAGGACTGTATTTAATAGTTATGTTTTCATTTCGGCCTGAAGAAGAGAATATTATATGGAATTTCATACAGTTATTATAAAAGCTATCTACATTAGAAGTGCTGTGTTGTGTTAGAAGCTCTCTTCAGTGCCAGCAGAATGTGGTACAGTAGTCTCATATTTTAACAACTGCGAAAGCAGAGTTTTATATTCTATTACAGAAACATAATTAATCGAGTCAGACCTGCAAAAGTCAGCAATAATTATTTATGCTTTTGCGAAATATGGTATTTGGATTTTCTAAATAGTTTGCAAGAAATTTGTGTGGTTCATATGAAATGAAGTCGCCACTCTCCCGGAAGAGAATGTGCTGGGTAAAGCGCTGCTCTTGCCGTCTGTGATTTAGTTCATTTGCGTGACTGCACAATTCGTGAAAATGTTTTGTTATTCCAGAATCTGACGTGGTACGTGAATGAGAAGACGTGAAGTGTGGGATGTACGGAAGTACTGATCTACTTGAAGTTGACGAGAATTTATGCCTGCTTAGTTCAGATGCCACTCAAACTGAAGCTGATGATGGTTCGTTTTGATTGTTTTATAGTAATTCAACTCTTTATTTGATTTACATGAATTCTTTCGTATATAACATGAACAATATATAACCTGATAATATGATTTTGCTAATAAATTAGATTTCTTCAATTTTTGAATAGAACGTCTGGGAAGCAATGTATGATAGAAAATTAGAAAACCCTAACAGCGAAACCATGATCTCGAATTAGTTCGAAAAACAAATATCTGATCTGGATGAGTTGATATACATAATATCAGTATTATATATGATGATTCAAGTACTGAAAATGTTTACTCTGTGAATGGTACATGCTTATCACGTAGAAATGCTTCATTGTGTATCGTTATCAGCTTTTTTTGATTATTCCACTTGTCGTTTTTAATTTTCTTGTGCTATCCTCTTAACTCTTGCTTTGTCTATCGTTTTTTACGTGTGTCACTGTTAGCACCTGTTGATGTTACAGACTTTAATGATAGTTTTCTAATATTTGGTGTCGGCCTTAAAATGAAAATTTCTTTAACTTGACGATCATCCATTCCAGTCTCTTTTAAGCAAAATGAAGAGTACACATTAATTCACTAACTTGTTCCTAACATAGTCTTTTTTCGAACTTCCAGTCAGTAATTGAGCTTCGTTCCAATTTACATGTGTAAATCATTCATGAGATATCTCGTTTTAGCATTATATCATGATCAATTAAAAAACCGACATTGCCTTTGTGTTTAGATTTGATCTTTGCATCCGTTTCATTGTTACTGACTTGCGGACTGTTACAAACATTCCAGTAAACTTTAGCCTTTGTCATTGCCTTAACATATAGGCATGCTTCACTTCCCATTTCTGTTTGTTCTGTTAGCCTAACCTTATTGAAGTGTGACTGTTTATTCGCCAACACATTTTCCGTAATTCTTTTTATTTCATTATATTTTCACATATCAATTTTATATATTCTCTCTTGAGTGTGGTGGCTGAAACAACGCAGTTGCGAAATTTGACTTGTTGATCGTTTGCTTTACTGACTTCGTGAAGTGCTTAATGGATATAGTCTTTCTGGGGAACTGATCGGTCGAGTGTGAATGACATTTTGTTTCATTCAACGGATTTACGTCTGCTGACGAGGGTGGACTTCTGTCTAAGAATTTGTAAATTATTTTCCATATAATTGGAGGTTATCTTTCGGAAAGTGAGTGTTGATATGATGCAAATGTTTTATTTAAATCATTTTAGTCATGTTATTCATTTCATTCACTTTCTTCTAGTTCTTTTAGTTTGAAATTAGTATGAAATCAACTTTATCTTTTCCCGAAATTATGGATGGACTATTTCTAATAAAACTTTTTTTCTTTTTTGTTTTGAGAGAGGGAAGACCATCAGTTTGGACCACAGAAATAATGGCGTAAAGCAGGTTTAATTCAGACACTTTTTTGAAATTCGTTTTATTATTTCAAGTAAATTCACATTTAAGGTGAAAAGTCATTTCTCAGCAACACTGCTTGTAAACGATAAAACGAAATGAATAACATAACTAAAATGATTTAGATAAAATTTTTTGTTTTTAATTGTTGACAAAGAAAGTTTTAAGAAAAATTAAGTTTATTAGAAAATTGTTAAGTTTTATGGATAGTATTGCTATGTATGTTGATCGATTCGTTTTGAAGGTTATTTAAATGTCAGTCTTTTCTCACTAAGATAGGTTTAGCATTCTCATTACATCTCAGAAAACATAGATTTGACATTCTTATAAGCAAGCATTTATAGAATACTTAGTGAAGTTAGCATGTTAGAATATTCTAAATGACGAAACGCTTCAGATATAACATATTGGCAGTAGAGTCTTTAATTATCTCCTTGCCGCGTTTTATGAAGTCTTATAGTATTTAAGATACAGTCGTCCAATCCTTTATCTTTGCAGAGAACGTTGAAAAAAATGCAAATGCTTATGCACGTTCAAGTGCATTTCATTTCTACTTAAGTAGTACTTTATTTTTACCAGCTGTTGCCATTTTAAGCTATCTGCTCATCATAAACGTCGAAGTTTTCATAAATTTATGACTAATTAATTAATTTACAAGATGACGGAAACTGCGAGAATAATGAGTGCCTCGTAAAGACCTTTTAATATAAGAAAATATGGGGTCCTATTATATCAGTGCTAAGATAGCTCGACCAATTCGTTTGGAATTTAATGAATAATTTTTTTCTTGCTGAAATGCATCCTGTTGGCAATGTTTTGTGTTGTGACTGTTTTCTCTTTTTTCTTTTTGCATATCTGTGATCCATGAAATCAGTTATTTGTTTTTGTAATAATTGTAGATCCTAATCCGATGTCGGAAAAAAATGCAAAGGATATTATTCATCCGGACTCTCACATGCTTAAAAATCGAGTTAAAATACCAGAAGTTCCACATTCGGTAGGTTAATGATTAAGTTTTTTATGTTACGCTGAAAACTTCTTACGTAGGTCGTATCTAGAAATACGAAGAAAGCTCTTGTTCTTTTTTAATGAAAGTTCACAGCGCTCTTACATCTTACATTCATAATAATCGATGTTTCAGCCGCTAAAGATGTAATCCAATATCTTATTCTTTTTCAGTTAAATTGTTAGCTGTCAGATAATTTTTATAGGGATTCAGTTTTCGAAAGTTGTGGGCCTTTATGGGTCCCGGATTTTTGATGAGCATAGCCTATTTGGATCCAGGAAATATTGAAAGCGACTTGCAATCAGGGACACAAGCTGAGTATCGAGTAAATTTCCTAACACTTTATTAAGCACTATCTTTTATTTAATCACTTTTTCTGGCTAGATTTAAGTTCACAAAAAAAAAGGAAAAAAGATATTTCAAATCAGTCATCATAGAAAACTATAAATTGCTCTGTTTTTAGCTCCTGTGGGTTTTGCTATCTGCACATATTATTGGTTTGTTTCTTCAGCGATTATCCGCTCGTCTGGGTGTTGTAAGTGGAAGGCATATGGCGGAAGTGAATAAGTTTTTTTTTCTTTCTTTTTTTAAAGGCAACAAAAAAGTTTACTGAAAGCTATGACTCTATCAGTTTCACAATATTTATGATCCGGCAAGAATGAAACGAAAATTCCTCATTTACTAGGTGGCGTATGAATATTACCCACGAACGCCGCGGCTCCTTTTGTGGGTAATGATTGAAATAGCAATTATCGGAAGCGATATGCAGGAAGTTATCGGTACATCGATTGCAATCTATCTTGTAACTGGAGGCTGGTGAGTTATTCACATGTAAATTTGCATCCATATTAACTATTCATGAAATTCTGTTTGTTCGAAAATTTCGAGAATTTTGAGTGTTTGCAGGATTCCGTTATACATTGGCGTTCTCATTACCGTTCTAGAAACATTTTTGTTTTTATTTTTGGATACTTATGGCTTTCGAAAGCTAGAAGTTTTTTTCGTAATTTTGATTGCGATTATGGGGGCTACCTTCGGTTATGAAGTAAGTTATCGCTTAAAAGTTTCTGGTATGTTCCTTTTGAAGTTGAAATAAAGTAGTTTAACTGGTATGTTCTTAACAAACTTGAAATGTAAGAATGTTTTTAGTATGTAATAGTAAAACCGGATCAGCTCTCGGTTCTGAAGGGTATGTTTTTACCGTGGTGCGAAGGCTGTGGTCGCGATCAGTTTATGCTTGCTGTTAGTATTGTTGGTGCTGTCATAATGCCTCATAATTTATACCTTCATTCTGCGCTTGTTAAGGTTTATCTTTCTTCACTTTATTCGCTTTTTAACTTAGAAATAAATGAAGTCATTTGCTGAAGTTTGTATGGGCTTCATGCTAGCTACGAAATCTAAAGGTTGTATTTATGTTTCCTGAATTTAGGAAATATTTTTTAGAGTCGCGAAGTAGATAGGAAAAGGAAAGCCAGTATCCAGGAAGCAAGTTTCTATTTCTTTATCGAATCCGGTGTTGCATTGTTATGTAGTTTTATAATTAATGTACTTGTTGTTGCTGTTTTTGCGCATGGATTGTATAGCAAGACGAATTACCAAGTAGTATGTTTTCATTCTGTGCCACGAAGATTTGAATTCAATTTTGACATCATTTAAAACTAGTAAAATTTGTCGCGAATTTATCAGTACGCTACATAAAACCATTTGATGCTGTAGTATTGTATAATTTTTTCTATTTAATCTAATTTGATTTAATTTCGTTTAAACTTATTTTGTAGAGGGTAAATTGTGACGCACGTAAAGATAGCATGGATGCTACAGCATTTCCTTATGATAATGAGACGGCTAAATCGGATTTATACAAAGGTGGCATATTTCTTGGCTGTGAATTTGGTTTGGTTTCTCTATATGTTTGGGGTGTTGGCATCTGGGCAGCAGGACAAAGTTCTACAATGACTGGTACTTATACTGGGCAGTTTGTGATGGAGGTCTGTTTGTTTACTAGAAATGACATTATCTGTTTTGCTGCTATTTTCGGATTTAACAAAGTCGAATGCCGTAAATGAGGATTTTAAATCATTAAATTTCTTTCATGTAATGTACTGCAGGGTTTCTTGCAAATCCGTTGGTCTCGTTGGAAACGAGTTTTGGTTACTCGTAGCATAACAATTGTGCCGGCATTATTGCTTGCATTGCGCATAAATAGTATGCACGACTTAACGGGGATGAATGATTTGTTAAATTGTGTTCAAATGGTGCAACTGCCTTTTGCGCTTATTCCAGTGGTAACATTTACATCTAGTGCCAAAGTTATGCTCGATTTTCGAAATTCCAGGTTCCTTCGTTCTTTCTATGCTTTCTTTAACTTTGAAATATTATGCAGTAAAATTGATTGCATTTTTATCCAAAAGAAGACTTAAGGCTTATACGAGAATAGAAAAAATTCCATATTAATGGATCTGTCTATTTTTGTCTTTGATTTCTTCTACAGAGTAATTTATCTTCGGCTTCCTTATTTTGCAATTCATTTTTAGATTTTTCCAAATTTCGGCGTTACTTGTGTCGTGTATTGTAATTTTTATTAATTTATACTTCTTCGCGGATTACATAACTGGAGAGCTGGGAAACACATGGTACATCTGGATAGTGCTCTTGATCCCATCCCTCGCATACCTTATATTCGTCTGCTATTTGGTATATTTATGATTGCTTTCAATCAAGTTTTTCATAATCCGATGTTTATCCGCAGTATTACTTTTCTCTTCATTAAATTCAACATGCACATCGTATGAGATAGGAATGACAAAATATCTAGTTCATGTATGCCGAAACATATTCTGAAAGCATTAAACAAGCGGAAAAGGCTTCAGTATATTGACAAGCAGTTGAGATCTTGTTCGATCCGTCGGGCAGTTGAATTAAGTGGAAGTAGTATGGTGATAGTATTGTAGTTTATTTTAGGAAAGTATATGTTACTTCAGTGAATTGAATGGCCGCGTTTTCATAATGATTACAGTAGCTTTTTAGTTCTTTGTATAACCATTTCATTTCATTTTGCGCATTGGGACTGAAGCATTTCCATTATTTTGCTGGAAATTTAATCTCTAAAATTTTAGCTGTTCGTATGCTTGGCGGCAATAGGTGTTCTAACTTCTCCAAAATGGAAAGTAATTTTTATTTAAATACAATTCACCTCTTCAGCTGTTTAAAGTTTCAGCTAGCTTTTTTTTTGTTTTGTGTATTAGATATCGACCCACGTAAGGTGGCGTATCATAATGCATAGAGTTCTTTAGATGGTAATTGACTTTTCATATTTTTAGCTGTATTATTTTGGGGTATGAAATTTTAGATGCAAGTAATCCCATCCCACAGATATCTGATAAAAATAATTTTCCGACCTTACATACTTTCCGTTTTTTAGAAAATACCTGGTTTCGATCCAATACATTTCAATACCGATGCACCTTGGCTCTCCGAAGAGCAGGGAATTGTAGCTAAAAAGCGAATCGATAACGATCGTTACCCTCAACCTATCATCTAATTTTTTTCCCTGGTGGTGCATCATTTTCATGCTTTACACATGATTCTTGAATACGTTTGTGCAAACTATGAATTTCTAACTATGAAATGTTTCTACTTCTGAAGAATTTTGCATTAGCAGAAAATATGTTATCTCCTGAGATCTATTGTAAACTGATATAAAAGTGTTAAAAACACTAAGGAAACAGGAGCTATGACAACATAAAACGGTGATATACATCCACATACAAATATATGTCATAAATTAGAAAATTGATCCATTTTTGTTAGTTATTCGATTAGGTAACCTTATTTGGTATAGCTTCTTCATGCATGTTTATAATTTATGATGAATCCTTCCAATATCAAAGGGGCGCAGCTTGCAATAATACTTCGCTTCTTCTAGATTTGCAGAAGTTTTTGAAATGTCCAGTCTTCTCGTGGATTTACAACTTTACATATATAAATTATATAAGACCGGAAGATTCATAAAAGCGCACGCAGCGACGTCTTGTTGCATTGAACTACGTATCACATACCATTATTCAGTATATTTTTTCGTTCTTTGAAGTATGCTTCAATTCAGCTGATAACTCCCTGGTTTTACTGCGAAAGATTTTTAATTGATGACTATATGATTTTGCCTATTTGAGCTTGGAATGCAGTTCGTATGATTATAACCTCCTAGAATATGATGCGTTTTTTAAAACTTATTTTCGAGATTTTATTAAATTTGTTTGTTCACATCGAAGTATTTTCCTAAGCAAAGAGCATATGCAGAATTGCTAGAATGATGCTGACCTTTCATCGCTAAAGATATTGCAGTTATTAAAATTAATACCCAGGAAACTCTACATTTTTGTTAGTTTGGAATCACTAGTAATGTTTCTTTTAGTTGTGTAAAGCTATTGGCCATGTTGCAGGAAGAATTACAAAAACTTGCTTACAGAATTAGTTATGCATATTCTTGCCAAAGAACTATTTTAGTAGGTTTTCATAATGGTATAGAATATCTCAAGTAATCATTAGGAGGAGAGTTCTCCAAACTTATTTCCGTTCTCCATTATTACGACATAAAGTAACTTGTAATTTCATAAAATTTATTTGCTCCACAGAATATGGCGAATTTGGAGAAGACTGAAGGACGACAGAACTCTTTTCAAGTGCCGTTACACGGTATTGAATTACTGATAAGATTAATGGAAAACGCGCATGGTAAAATATAAAACTTCCTCTGTTGATTCATTTATATAAAATTGAATTCAATATCTCGGAGAATAGCGTTTTTGATAAGTAACAGTGGCTTGGTTGGGGAATGTGAGTTTTTAACTAATTTTTTTTCAACTGTGTTAATTATTTCTTTTTAATATGGGATCCTGAAATTTTATTAAATTTGAATGCGAAGTGTTGGCTGAAACCTCAAGAGATTAGCAGACAAGTTTTTGAAGCCGTAGCTCTAAGGGGAGATTTGGGAATTAAAATAGCACACAGTATATTTCTCACCCTCAGTTCTCAGTTAACTAGAAATGCACAATATTCAGTAACTAAAATAGCCAATGGACCAAAAATTTAGAGCATTTACATTTTGCAATTCATCTGTATAAATTAGAAGGTAAATTATTAGCTTCCTGAACAGCTATTTCACTTTATTCCATAGGTAAATAATGATTTTTAAAAACTTCAACATCAGAACTACAAACAGGGACATCAGAGCGGCGGCATCCATCTTGCATCCCCTAGTCAGGGAAAAATATGAAAATTGCTTATATTTCATCGTTGTCAGCTTTAGTCACTAGATCATGAGTACATGAATCAAACAACACAAATTTGACTACTTCTTGATCAGAAGAGCATAAATACCTGCGAATACAGCAGGTATTACCTATAAAAGGATTTGAATTGGTTTTCTTGGGTAGTTGAATATAGGTAGTTGGAAATGAAATGTTATAAGCAGTTAGTCTGAATTTCAAAATAATACGTTACATATTGAGTGCAGATATGCTTCCAACTACTAATTATAAACCGCAATATCAAGTAGACTAAGAAAAATCTTAATTGAAAAGATGAATAAGAATAGTACCGTGATTACGCTTGCAATAATAAGGAGCCACGTAGCCACATGCATTACATCTAATAAATCGGACCGTAGTAACATGTAGCATGTTTTCTTATGAACGACATTTTCATCCGGATGATAAAGGTCCGTTTTCAGACAACGTTGGACCATTTCATTTACACAGCTAAAAGTCTTGTATTCGAATTGATTTAACGGTATAAGATATAAGAGCTGAAACGTTTGAACTAATCTTTTTACTGAGTGCATGGAGTTCAAATGATGAACTGAGTGGAGGGCGAGTTTTTAACTTGTTATTCCGAAGTTTGATTAACAATTTAATCAAGTTTGAGTCGAAAGTAAACCATGACAGTGGGAGTCTTTGCTTGAATCCTTTTTGATGCATAAACCATTTCGATGTTTTCCAAATCCTCAAGTCATCCGTACCATTTACTCCACAGCAATTGAACTAAAAAAAATAGTTTCATTCAATACTCATTCTGAACGTACCTTGTATAAATTATTGACACATGAAGTCGAAATCCTACTAGTTAAGAAACTGTTTGAAGAAAGAAAAGACTTCGTGCAAAAAAGTTTGGAATTTTCACATTGCTTTGAAGTTCGTCCCAGGCATAAGTAATTCTCTCCATTTCCGGTAACCCATAAAGTTCACGTAGTGATGTAAGCATTTTTAGATGAAGCGGTATCCTATGTTGTAACTGCAAAAATTATTGATAAAGTCTGGGAAGATTTCGATGAAACATGAACATAAAATCATGAAATCAAGTTCACCTCTCGAAATAAATAAGTGGTTAGAACCCTTGTTTCAACCTTCAATAAAATAACAGACCTGATGTCTGAATACGAAACCCATAATACCACCAATAAACATCATTACAAATATTACTCCGCTAGCTACCACATACTGAAATAATTTTAAATTCTTCCCAGTCGAAATTTCATTGTGTTTATTTCAAACAATAAAAATAAGTTAATGATATGTTCAACATTCTTTTGTCTTTACACAACAGGCAATGTGAAGCACACGAAATAATTTGAGAGCTCAAGTATTTCGCATTTTATAAATATCTATGACCAGCATGTTGCAATGCTCTAGTGACCGAATAATTTTCGTCACCATCATATTCATTTTTATTAGTTAACAACTTTTGCGTGTCACTTTCTCAAAGATGAACAAACCGAATACACGAAACATCGCATTTCTTTTGTTAAAGCATAAACGGATATGCTAGTATTAATAAGTGCAAATATTGAGCTGACAACCATAACACGGGCAACATCCACGTATAAACTTGGCTCAAGCAATTCTGCGTACTGTGATCGGTTCTGTATTAACCAACAACCGTATATTAGCACTGCTAATAAAGTGATCTGCAGAAGAAAGAAAAATCTGATTTAAATTCAAACTTTATTACGACACACATTCAACATATTTCCTATAGATTTCAAGGTGCAAAACGTAAATTTATAAACGAAAAATTTTAACCAAAATTTAATCAAAGTATTCAGTTTAATATTCTTTATGAAATACGTTTTAATCCAATGAATGAAGTTTTATTAAAATCCATTTAACATTTTTTCCCATAAAGCAAAAATTATTACAACTGAAAGAAGCTGTGTGCTGAAGAACACTAGACGTGTTGCCCTTCCAAATATACCGTAAGCTGTCCATCGGCCAAAAACTTCCATTGTGCAGTATTTCCAGAAAATCCAGAAGTAAAAAATTCTTTAGAAAATTTAAAGCTTGTAAATGAAAATAGCTAAACCAACGAATGATCTTTTGATGGCCTGAAATTTATGAAAATTAGTGAGTATCCATTTTATCTGAAAATGAAACAGCTTCCACTGAAACTGACAAATTATTTTGTTGACAAAATTTAAACTTATGCACAAAAAGCAAAATGAAATTATACCTACAAACCATTTATTTTCATTGCTACAAGTCATTTATTTATAACTCACGTAAACATTACAATTAACTCCATACATTTCACTAGCATTTAAAGCAGATTTAAAAAATGATACATGCCAGAGATGCGATTGGTATTAAGCACCAATGATAGCAAGCAATTTAACGCTTGTTCGTTTTTCTAGTCAAAAAATGCTTGAGATGAATACGGCAGTATTTTCGATCTTAAAAATCAAGCAATATCGGAAGAAGTTGAACAAATTAGTAAAGCATTTTTTATTGCATGTTTAAATTTCCTTTCCCAATGATTTGATAGCGACACCCCTATCACAAAAAATACTTTTCTCGTAGACAACATAAATCCGAAATGAGTTGAAGTAACGATTTGAAGAAAAAGGCATCCTAGATTTACTTTTTCAAAAAGTTATAAGAGGTGAATATCCTGTAAGAAAAACCGACAAGGACAAATCTTCAAAAAATCGCCATAAACATGCTATATTTCCGATAATGGAAGGAATTTGTTAGATTTATAAAGTCGTTTTGAGTAACATACCATTTGATTCTGGAAGTGCACAGTAAAATATTTCCTCTACAGAAACAATAAATTTCTTATAGAAAATTAGTTTTAAAGAATGTAAAAGGTATCCTAATAAAACCCGTCCGAAACATGCACTGATGCAATTGACTTTTTGAAACTTCAAAACTTGACGTTAATTCTCTAATGTCATTTCCTACGAAACTAGGTTTCAAGTGCTGGAATTTCCAGTTTCGTCAGCACATATTTCGAAAGGTCGACTCTGCTAACTCGGAGGGTTTGTATAAGTGTTCGTGGTTTTGATTTTCCTAACTAATGTAAAAGTACGAATTCAAAATAGAGACAACGAATAGGACAAAACTGTTGTTGATTGTAGCGATGGGTGCCAATAGCAAACCTTGACGACCAGTCGTTCTAAAATCTTTAATACAAAGAAATCTAATCGCTACCCCGTCATGCCCCTCCCTCTTCCCATTCCCTTATGTAGTGGTCCTTCCGATCGCTTTCTGGTCGCCCAACAGCGACTTAAAACATCGATTGTGCTGAAGGTACAATAGAACACGAAGCATCACTCCAGTTTGCTCAATTTATGGGTGACAAAATTCTGACATCAGTACAGCTTACCCGAGCAGTACTTTCCAGTAGATTGAACCAAATTCTCATCCAGTTCAGGTTTCACAAATACCACATTTCCAAGATTATAAATGTGAAAATATTCCAGTTTCAAAATAGAAAATAAAGCTAATGCAACAAATTATCAAATCCAACAAACAAATTATCGATTTCGTCACTTAACTGCTATATCAAAGTTACATAAAGTAGATTGTTTAGAATTCCTTGATATGCTACAGTTTCCGTGCATTGCTTTTTGAATCATGAAATGACATTCTCAGAAGTTGGACAGGTCACTTAACAGTTAGATGTTTGGTCTTCTGGGAGTGTTAAAAACAAAGAAAGCTTTCTTATAGTTTATGCAAATTGTTCAGCACAACATTCTGCATTATATTTTAACGAAAACATGAAATCCAACGGTCCACATAAAAACCAATTCGCAAAATCCTGACAAATGTTTATGCAGATAAGCATGAAGTGCCGAATTCCGAAATAGGAAGCAAAAAGATTATACTATGAATGGAAATTATTTTTCATAGATCTGATCTTTGCCATAATAATGATAGGATCTGAAGATTTTGTCACGTTTCTCAGTTCATCACTTATGCTGAAATTAAATTAGTCAGACCATATCGCAAAAAAAAAACAAAAAAAACAATGGCATTTTGATAACGCAAAGTATAGCAATTGCAATCTTGCAATGTTGTGACTTCTCGACAATAAACGTTTTTCGCAAACACTAACCGAACGCGCATAAAAGGATTGAAACGTTTCTCTTCCTCAATTGTAGAAGGTACCGTATAGTTACCAGTCTTTCGTCGTTCTTCCGCCCAAGCTAATTTTTTTGTAATTTCATCATTTTTTGGTTCAATCGAATGAGCAAATTTTAAATTCTCAACAGTGTATTCATGCCCACAATATATCTTCTAAAATAAACCAATTGGGATACAATAACACTGAATATCTAATGGTAAAAATGAAGTACCGTATCATTCGGCAGACTGCCCAGTTTTTTATTCAGAGCAGAATCCATATCTGCAGCATCACCTTCAAAAAAACGTCCGCATCCTGTAACAATAAAAGAGGAAGAAGAGGTAAATAAGAAAAAAAAGGTAAAGATAGGTAAAAAGAGATATTAAAGAGCCTGTTATGAAATGAAATCAGCAGAACTATTGTCAGCTTAAAGTAACAGTGTTCTGATTGATTTTGGAAAATCCGCTTAGATGAAATGAAGCTTGTGAGATCAAATAACCTTTATAAAAGAAAGAAAGTATAACAAAAAGTCTACCTCACCTTTTACTACTTTACATGATATTAAGAAACAATTGTAAAGTAATTACAAAATCTACTCTTCCAGCTTGATTCGTGAAAATGAAAAACACTGCACTAACTGCCTATGATAATGATCACTCTTGGTTAAAAAATTTGCAGTTTGTTGTAAAGAAATGAAGAAAATCTCTTGTTACCTCCTATAAATAATGTGTCGCCAGTAAAAACTACTTTGTCACCACTACCATCGGTAACATAATAGCAAACTGAGCCCGTTGTATGGCAAGGCGTATACAAGCACTTCACATCAAGTTCACCGATCTGTGGCGGAGGTAGCCTTATACTATGATAATTTATTTGATTCAAATACTCGTCGTAGTTTAAACTTAATTGCAATGGTTTCAACTTTTTCCGGATAAAACCACCACCAATACTTAATTTAACTATAAATAAGTAGCACAGAAGGGTGAAAACTGACAAATCCCACTTCTCAATCAAATACGCCGGTTTGCCACTAAATTTTGAGACGCCAAATGCGCTGCTAAAAATGTAACATACCTTGAAAAGATCACCATCCCTCACCTTGTTGGTAATACTTGCAATACGATCATCACCTCCGTAAATAGATAACCCACGATATTCAACAGAAAGCTCATTCGTCGCACCAGCATGATCCCTGAAGGTAAAGAGACTACCGTATGCTGCTTATGATAAATAAAATTAATTAAATAAATTATACCAGTGATGATGAGTCACCAGGGAAGATGTAAGCTTCACACCATTCTCTTTGACAGTTTTATTTATCTGCAAGTACTCGTCATTTCAGTATTCATTCTACACAATATTCCATACAACAAAAACATTTTCTATCCCTGAACTTACAGTCTCCTACTTCAACCAAGTGGATCAGTAAAGGTTGATAAGGTCGGATTAACTCTCAAGTAATGCAAACTCACGCCTTTCAAGTCAACCGGGTCGATAATAGCAGCATCATTGCTCTTTTCATCAACCAAAAGGTACATATAATTATCACTCAACGCTGGAACAGGTATGACTTTCATTTTTCGGTCTACAACACTTCTCGAAAATTTTCGACTGACAACCCGCAGTAATGCGAGGTACATACAGTGACTCTATGCACCACACAGAATGTAGCCTAAAAAATGTGCCAGTTGTTTGATAGAAAATAAACAGCAAATTAAAAGTTCGAAAAAATACGTCAACACAATAACCAATTTCAAGCATCACCAAATCTGCAAAATTTTAAACACAGAAAGAATAACATGACGTAAAACATATACCTCGTTCGAGCGGTCACAACAGTAATTAATTCTATTCAGAAATGTTACAAAACCGATTCGTCACAGCTGTCAAATCTAATCATACAAATGTAAATGTGATTGAAAAAACTGCAATGAGAGCGTAATTACAAGATATGGCAATATATTTAATTTAATGCTAATCCTTTATGAAGAGACAAACAATTCTGCAAAGATGACATTATAAAAACAATAAGGAAAAAAATACAAATATAAATACAAACACAGTTAATACATATGCAGAACTACAGTTAACACCTACATATGCGCTTCTCGGGAAAGAACAAAGCTGATAACTTCAAATTAAAACCCATAGCTAGCTTATAATCGTCTATTCTTTCTTATAAAAAGCTTATGAAATCAAAATCCGAACTGATACATATCAAAAAGTGTCATGTGAATGTTAATTTCGTACTACTCTCACTACGCCAGTGCCGAAGACTTTAAATGAACTAAACATAGTAAATAAGCTATAATTTGTGACACTCCAATTAAATAGTGACTGTCATTGTTTAACTAATAAAACGAATGTTTAGATACTACATGAAAACTATGCAACTAACGAACTTTGCTGAGGTAACAACACTGTGACTAAACTTAGAAGACCTTTGCAGTAGATTTGTTAATTAAATCTATTTATCAACCTACAGTAATCTAGTTTCCCTTACATGTTTCTTCGTAAAATCATGAGAGAAATCAGTCAAATTAAACTCAAAGACTCTGAACCTAATTTTTGTTTCATCCTATTTCAGAAATAAATCTGTTGCACGGATTATTCTCAGTACCACATAACCATGCATGGAAAGAAAGTAAATGGATCGCCACCACTCCAGCAAAACCGACAGAAATTTCACATTCAAACAAACAGCACAATCACAGATTATTAACAACTCTAGTCTTCGGCCATAAAATTTTCTTCCAGATTTTCACCAAATCCAGTAAGAACATTATTAGGATCGGAATCTGGATCAGTAGGTAACAAATGATCTATAGATGAAGCGCGCAACATCTTTTCAGCAATTGGTTCACCATCTTCAGAGACCTGTAATGATAAAAAGTCACGAAATATTAAAAAAAAAAATAGCATTCATGAAAAAAGTTTCACGAATGATAAAATAAAATCAAAAAACCTAAGCATGTTTACCTCTCCGATCTCTGCTTCATTTCGCACTGTTTCGCCTAGCACTGGAACAGTGTGAGATTGCTGAGGGGTTTTTTGACCATTAGAGTTCTGGTTGGCACGCACACGTTCTTCATGAGATTCAGTAATCACCGAGTCTATTATTGATATGACACTATTCTTCGCTATTTCTACCATTGATGACACTTCATTTACTTGCTAAAAAACATAATTTGGAATTCAAACAATCTATATATAGCTTCTACCACTTTATTCCTTAAAGACACTACTTTTTCAAGCAGTTACTTCTATAACATTTTTTAAGGTGTCGGTATCTTTTATAAAAACAATAAACTGAAATAAATTTCCTGCGAGACAACAGTTTCTCAAGCTCGGAACAACTAAAGCCAAAGCCGATAGTAAAACTGCCTCGTATTTTGTACTGCCCAACATAAACCTTAAATAATGTTCTACATCAGAAGCTTCACTTTCATCATCTTGGAGCACTTTCAGCTAAGAACATTGTTTGGATTAGAAAATCTTTACAAGGTTTTTACTTATTTTTTCACAAATGAACTTGAATCACACTTTCCGAAAAGTTTTATGCTAAATATTTAATGCATGATCTCAGTACCTTCTATATAGCTTCTATCACTTTATTCCTTAAAGACACTACTTTTTCAAGCAGTTACTTCTATAACGTTTTTTAAGGTGTCAGTATCTTTTATAAGTCCTTGTTCTTTTGGAACTTCACGGCAGTTCAATTTTAATCCACTAAATTAAACAAAAAAACGTCCATTTTCCAACGTTCATTTCTCTTCTACATCTTTAATACTGATTCTTTTCATAATCCAACAATTCTCCGTTAACAGCTTAAATATTTGAATATCCAAAAAGCTTTTCTTTCCATCTAAGCTTACTTGGACGACCATAAATGCTACAAAACTACCAATTTTGATTTGTGAGCAAATGGAAATGTGGCAGTATCAACTTCTGTAGTGACAAAGCACACTTCTCCATCTTCCATCGGTTTTCGAAAACATTGCGCTTCCATTTTTCGTATAGATCTCTGGTATCAGACGAGTTTTGCATTAACTTAGAACGCCGCATAACACTTTACCTTTCTCCTGCAATATGCAGTCTACATCCACCCCTCATTAGCGAACTGCATGTGATAATGAAATGTTCATGTTGGAATCCTTCGACAACCTGACACCTAGAATTTTGTCCATTTGATCTTCTCTGCAACCTAGGGTTGATTAGAATGATGCAGTAGTTTTGTTTGATAATTGCAGTCGCCTCTATAACAACAATTCGTAGCTTAACTGTAGACCGTTCTGAGAGTCATCAAGCGAAATCATGTAAGCGTTAGCGGTGTAATTGTTCTACCAATTGTTTGAGACAACCGATGCTGAATTCTATCATATTTGGTAACCATATTCATCTGTTCCATCCGTAAACATTATTACAGCGTGCGTTCCGGAAGAGACCTGATGTGCAATGATAACATTTATACCATTTGAAGCTGAAGACCGCAAAGAAGTAACTAACCTGATTAACTCTTTTAACTTCTGCAGCCTTCTTTTTTTTGGAACTACCAGATGGTTTCCCCATTGCATCGCTTGAAATCTTCTCTGTTGTTGGAGATGTCGGATCATTATCCGGAATTTCGAGGCATGAATCCATAAACGGATCATGAAATGTGAACAATCGCTGACAAAGTACTCTAAACAACCAATACTTATCATTATTAACAGTTACTGATCACCTTTTGAAGTGACAAGACAGCTTATGGTTCCCAAACAATAGGAAACACAAATACTCTGTTGGCGATAAAGAAGAAGACAAATAAACATAAAGTACACCTTTTCAGGCGCTTTAAATGGTTGATTTCTTTTTTGATATGGTATAAACGATTCCGCAATCGATTGTTGGACTGAAAGTTGTTCAGTGATTTTAAACGACTTAAACGAATTAGACGAGAAATACACCTACAATCTTTGAAATTACTGGTAGAAATTGAACTACAGAATATTCGAATAATAGAGAAAATGAACGAAGTCGAAAAACTTCATATCCACCATAAGGTACATAGCAGATATATCTGTTGAAAATGAAAAACAGATTAGAAAAACGAAAAAGGGATCAATTAAAAGCGATTGAATGAAGCATGTAATACCATATAAATATATTGATATTTCTGTTGCAGATGAAATTTTTTAAGGCGATAGCGTTCAGACTCTGGTGACAACGGTTTGTTCTGCAAGTCAACCGAAACTGTAGGTGATGATGATATGACGAATGCTTCACTGCATGAAGGTTCACTATTACGTGAATCTATGCCAGAGGCAAGCTGAATATTCTATAAGAATGAAGTTACGATAGCTATGAAGAACAACTAACATCCGATGTATCTAAACGAACTCAATACGGTCGCAATTCAAAAGAAACCAAAAGTTTATTTAGCAAAAAGTTAATCATCCAGATAGAGTAGTATTAATGCATAATATACTTACCACTCGCTTTGATACTGTATCAACCATGAATAAACTTCGATGAGAATTCTGGTGATTTAACAGTAAACTGAAAAAGCGGGACGTGCACAAACTGTAGTAACAGTTTTCTCTACATTTCTGTGAAGATATAAAAGACAGATGCCCAATGCGTCGGATAATGCGACAGTTTGAAGCATCTCCGCAAAAAACCTTGTCCATTATACCCCTACAGTAACACATTCTAATAAGACCATACAAACCATAACATTACCAGCTTTTTAAAACCATTTAACAACTTATTTGTTGCTACTGTAAAGGACTTTAAAAGAACACCTATGTGTCCTATGTGATGTATTTCACTTAACAAGAAGATTAGTGGCTGCAGCTCTTCTCTTCTTGACAGTTTAAATGCTCTCACTTCGTAATGTCCCATATCATACAGCAGAATCTTTTTCGTCCATTATACTCCTCTACTTCATCTCATAAATAATAGATCATGTTAACAAATAAACAAGCACTACACCCATAATCACATACTCCACGTGAACCAACGTTGTACCTGAAAAGTCCTCCCGAGATAATAGCGTATTGTCCTCCCGGATAACAAGAGCTTATGTGAGCTGTAACAGCGCAATATTTGCATGGGAATATTGACGAATACTGTGGTCTTAGGTGTTTTTGCTGTTTCTCGAGATGGGAATCAGGACGTTTTTAATTTAATCAACTTGGGAACGACATTTCCCGAATAATTAGAACCATTTGAAGGGTTTTCTTTTATGTCCTGCATGTGCTTGTTTGCACTCATTGGGTGTGGTACCTCTCTAGTCCTCCCCCTTCATTCCCCTCTCCCTCTTTTCGCCACTGGTATCGCATGGGATCTCATATATTTCCATACTTGGGACGACTTCATTTGTCGAGAAGTCAATCGATAGTTAAAACTGTGGTATGAATTTGCCATTATGCAAAAAATATTCGCTTGTAGTGCCACAAAAACAGAGCTCTGATTTATTATTGGTGAATAGCGCATTCCATTCATGCCGTAATTATCCATATTACAAATACCATACGATGTTTGTAGCTAATCTGAATAAATGTATCGTATTGTATATCTGTCGCTCTTCCTTTTTTCTACTGAAAATGGTGATTCTTTTAGGAAGGAAATCAAGGCGAGCAAGGCTTATTTTCCAGTACTTCTTTCCTTGTTCATATTTTTAATATATTTGCTCAACGATACTTTTTTCCTCCTCTTTTGAAATTTGTTCTTCCGTCATTTATTACTGAATGCTGCTAATCTGAGCCCTTGAATTTTCAACATCCTTCAACAGTTTCTCGGGTTCCCTCTTTTGGTGTAAAGCTAAGTCGAACACTAATATATAAAATAATCAGGTCTGTCTTTCCCCATCCCAATTCTGTATTTCCTTTCCTTCCTCACTTCTTCAACCAACTTTGAGTGACTTATGAAATTGAAAAAGAAATGAAAAACAACAGAACGTTCATCTGCTTCATAAGTAATTTTGCGATATTGGTATAAGCTATTCATTTCTAGATTTCAGCGCTAATTCCTAAATTAAAAAATATTCCAGGTTATGTGACTACATATCATCAATGAAAACAATTTAGTTTCGGACGAGTTTTCTGCTCAAATAATTGTTGCTGAAATGAGATTACTCCAACTTCAATTTTAGCTATAGCAGTTGCCACTTTTGCCAACTACCGAGTCACGGACAATGCCGAACCGTTTTGCTAGTACGCAGTCTTTGACGTTTCAATTTTGATTTACTGATCTATTTGATTACAGAAAAAATCTTATCCCAGGGCAATATATTTGCAGCTCATAGCACCACTGCTTTGTCCAGTGCTAATATAACTTCGAGTTTGACGTCACTGTACATCAGTATTACCGAAACTCCTCTTTGCTCTTACAGAACCATTCCGTTTAATTCAACTATCGGTTGACTATCAATAATTTGGATCCCTAATTTGAACTCTCTGATTTTTGTTAGTCATTGTTTGACCATGTCCTCTAACTTCATTTAACTAAATTGAAAAAGAAGGTATTTGGCAATTCGCTTTTCTTGCAGGTAAAAGTAAGCTGGGACGCCTCACAATGCCTGAACCTGAAAGTCCACCAAATCTAGATCTTGACGATAAGTGCATGATGAAGTAAGATGTACATTCCAGTTTAAATTATCAGCATTGTGTTGACTATACATTTATAAAAATTTTTTCCCTTCTGTTAAATTTCTTTAAAAGGACTGTTTGGATGGCATTTAAATATATTTCAAGTTGGTTGAGAGTTACTGAGTAAATTCAGCAAACGTTTTTTGCGTTTTTTACTATCCTGAACTATATTTATCTATATTTAATTCATCTATATTTAGATGGATTTTAGCGTCACTTTTAAGCGAGAAAGCTTTTAACAAAATGAGTTTTTCTGATAAAAGGCTATCATTCTGTACCGACTATCCTAAAAGTATATGATGTACTATCATTTATGCAAAAGAAAAATAATGAAAAATACACCAAAATTGGGTTGGTCCTTGTTTACAAATAGGAAAAATGGAGCCTCAAATTCTGTTGTGATATTTCTTTCTGCATCGGGTATTTGTAGGTTTTCGGAAGATGGTGAAGAGGTTCAAGTACGCGCTCAAGACTTAGAGAAGATTGAAGAGCTTGGAAGGGGAGCATATGGAGTTGTTGAAAAAATGCGTCACTGTCAAACGAATACTGTTATGGCTGTGAAGGTTGGTTTATAACAAACTTCTTGCAGTAACGCCTACCTTAGAAATAAGGGCATGACCCACTGTAAGGTTTGCAGAGAGAAGTGAACTATAACTTTTACAGGAAGTTTGAAATTTTCATTTTTTCAGCGTATTCATTCTCAAATAAATGATGAAAGTCAGAAGCGAATGCTTGTGGAATTACAAGCATGCATGAAAAGCGATTGCTGTCCGCAGGTAGTCTTTGTACTTTGAAATATTGAGTTGTTATATTAGTGGTTAATGTTTTAAGCAACTCTGACAGTCCTATTTTGTACTTTTCAAATATTCTATAAACTTTTCATATTTCCCAAATTGGACATACATGCTTTTCGAGTAATTTCAGATGGTGCGTTTTTACGGAGCAATGTTTCGTGAAGGCGATGTATGGATTTGCATGGAAGTAATGGATACATCACTGGATAAATTTTATCGAATGTGTTTCGATTCAGGTGGTCCTCTGCCAGAAATGTTCATAGCTAAATGTGCTCTTTCGGTGAGTGGAGTGCTGAAATTAAATATTACTTAACTTATTTAATGGGTATCTACTTATATGAAGTGGTTCGTTTGGCAGAAGTAAGGTGATATGAGTGGTAAACTGTAACTTCTAGTAATAAACTGTTTAATTCCTTGTTCTAAAGGAAGAGAAATATAGAATAAAATTTAGGTTGTTGAGGGACTGAATTTCATGAAGGAGCAAATGAATCTAATACATCGGGACGTTAAGCCATCAAATATACTGCTCAATAAGCAAGGAGCAGTGAAAATTTGTGATTTTGGCATTTCAGGTCATTTGACAAATTCAGTAAGTAATGTATCTTATTTTGCTGTATTTCTACCAAGAATTTTTTGGTCTAGCATGTTCCAACAGATGAAACCAAAACAAATTTACATTTTTTACTTAAAATGTTTTAAAATTTGTTTGTTTAGAGCTACCTTTAGGTTGCAAAAACAGTGAATGCAGGGTGCAAACCTTACATGCCACCGGAAAGAATTGAGGGCGAAAAGAAGGTTGCTTATGATGTTCGAGCTGATGTGTGGAGTTTGGGCATTACGCTGGTATGTACGTCTGTTTTAGTGCATCAAAATTATAATTATCAGTTTTTGGCTAGGTTTTGCTATCATTCCTCATTTTATTTAGGTTCACTTATTAATTTTCTCATTGTTGTTCACAATCAGAATCTTAATTGATTGCTTTTAGGTGGAAATAGCCTCAGGATCCCATCCGTATTCCAAATGGAAAACGCCATTTGAACAATTGAAACAGGTTGTTCATGAACCAGCACCAAGATTGTCTCACAGTTTGGGATTCAGCGATAATTTTCAGGATTTTGTTGCTCAGTGGTACGTAGTATTTCAGATTTTGATGGATTTTAATTTCCAGTTTCTAGATGTGAAGCTAATGAAAGTTCGTTTTTTGAAGTTGATGCGACGCAAAATTGTAGTTTCTTCTATATATATATATATTTTTTTTTTCAGCCTAACAAAAGATTACAACAACAGGCCGAAATATCCGGATCTGTTGGTTCATAGATTCCTGGATGACGCTCGTAATGACCATAAATTTTCAATGGGAGCCTTCGTCCAAAACATTTTGGGTGTAGCAGAACGTGAACGTGAATCTGTTCTTCAGAATTTTAACACTGAGACGCCAGTTCCAAAACTCGTTGGTCCATCAGAAAATCATAATCGATAATAAGTGACTTACTCAGAAAATAATTTTTTTGAAGAATGTGTGGTATAGTAGACTTGCTGTCCGTAGTAACTGATTTTAACTTTTTTTGGAATATTTTACAGCTGATTCCCTCTCCTACTTTCCTTTATTCCCACAGTAACGTTAATTTCCATCAGCAGCAGTGTGAATGAAACCAACTGATGAAGTTTTTTGTTTTATAACGTTGCATTTAAATTTATTTATCGTTGAACTACTCTTCAGAATATGTCACTTGGACGGTTCAAAACCATTAGGCCAAAAGCATTTGGCCTATTTAGCCAAAGGACCTCATTAAGCAACCAGTTTCTCTTCTGAAAGCAAAGTCTTCGCGTCCTTAATCATCTTGCTATTTTTTTTTTTCATGTAAGGACTTGTATATTTTATTTCATTCTAACTTAGAATTCTCGTGTTGACGATGATGCTGTATACATTTTAAAGGATTCATATAGGGTAGTGATAGTTGAGTGCTACTTTTAGTTTCTTAAATGAATTACTAACTGTCGTCTTGAAATTTTAAGAATGAAAATATGTATAGTTAACCTAAAATCGTTGGAATGAATTTTAACTTCTTTTCTGTTTTGTAGGATTTACTGCAGTAACCGCAGGATCTATAAAGAAGAGAAGACATCTGTATAAAATTTCTCTCTTGCAGTTTGGATCGGACAATTTTTTCAGAAAGTGTTCTTACTTTGTTTTGTTTATGTTGTTTCGGCATTTTGAGCCAGTTTATGGTCATTGATGTGTTATCCAGAATCACCATTCCGGCAGAACTTCCCCATATTTTTTTTACGTTTTCATCAGAAGCTGATAACGATTTGTTGAAATGTTTTTGATCATATGATGTAGTTTCCTACCAGTTTATTATTTCAAATCGTTTGTTAAATCTTATGTTTTTCAGAAAAATATCTCGAAGCTTCGATTAAGGTGATTAGAATTGCTCAGGTTTTAACACTGTAGGGCCAAGTTGTAGCTTGGCATTGTTTTTTTTTGTCAATTTGATTTCATATTTAATCATGCCCCGTCGACAGTATGAACAAATCCAATACTTTCTGTTGTAATGTTCATTTTTAATGCTCATTCAGATCATTTTCATCCTGTTTTAATATGTTTAATGTGTCTTTTATTTAGTCTGATGTTTTAATTGTGATCTATTCGAAACAAATGTGTTGACTTCTTCTAAAATCCAAAAAAACTAAGTTTCTTTTGTGCTGCCGGCTCACCTACTGATTGTTCTATTTTTTTCATCTGGTTGTTTTAGATTTTATCAAGTTAAATAAAGATGAATGTAATATCTGCAAATAGACCTGGATTTTTATCTGGAATAGGAGTTTTTAGAAGCATCATGAGTGGATTCCCTTACTTACTTTAGGAAGAGATCCGCTATGTTAGCTGACTTTGGTTCCCACATTAACCTACTGAAGTTCCCCCTTTTCTACGCTGTGTCCTGTTCATTCGGAAAAAGCAACATGCTGGATTAACTCTGGTGTTTTATATAGTTGTAATTGAGGCTTTATTAGTGATAATTTCTGCAAAATAATCAATCTTCTGCGCTAGAAGTTGGTCGGAAAAGGGAAACGATTCAAGATGACGGTTCGCAATGGGTTTGATTATAGTAGGAGAAGTAGGGATGAAGCAAATGGCGAAGAGAAACGGGTATTTGATGTCGAGAATATGGACCGATGATTTCGTCGTTTTACTTTTGTTCTCCATAATATCATTAATTTTCGGCTGTCTTTTTTTTTTTCGATTTTTCTGGTTGAGTATGGAAAACTTCAGCGTCTTTTTTGTATTCTTTTTCTTTGTCAGTTCAAATATTTTCTTCTGACCACAGAATGCGGCGACCAAAAAAAGGTTTTTTTTCACATCAAATGAAAGGGAAAACTTTGAAAATAAAATCGAATGGTTTGATAAATTTGTCGCTAATAAAATTTTGAAACAGTAGTGCGCCGTTACTTGATGGGGACCGATTCAATGGTAATTAAGATAATATAGCAGCTCTTTTTTGGCATTCTTCTAGTGCCTGTCACCAGTGTTGATAGCTGGGTGGTATTGATTCTCTTCTCCTTATTAGAAGAACTCTTATTGATTTCACCAGAAAATGACCAAGAGATAAATTCAGGAACTTTTTTATCAAAAAATGCAAATTTATAGTGGTGTATTCTTTTAGGAAAATTTCTTACATATATCACTGATTCAGATTACATTCAGGGAACTGAAGAAGCTATTCTATACGGATAAATCGCTTCTGTCAAATGTTCACCATTACCATTTACACTTAGAGCAACTCTTCTCTGGTTGTAATAAATTTGACCTCAATTAGTCAAGAATGTGGTTTAGGAATTCACTAATTTTAATTCAATTTCTGTGACAGGGAGACAGAGAAAGAGAAAAATAGTAAGAAATAAGTACGCATATACACATGCACATTTACAAGGTCACATTTACATTCATTCTCTTCCACAGATACCCCCGTAGGTAGCGGTTATGTGGTTAAGTAGACTTCTTATCGCATCTTTCCCGCTATAATATCAGCAGTTTTTCACTACTTTTTTAGATCATCTCATTATGCTCCTCTTAAAATATCCCAAAGATGTTATTTCTGGGGTACTTGCCTCTCTCTCTTCGCCTCTCCCCTCCCTGTCCCCTTCTCTCTCCATACTGGAACTGTGTATAGGGATTTCTGGATTATTTGCTTCTGTGTTCTTTTATCTGCTTTTACTACTTTATAATCATCGTCGTTTCATTTTTTTATGTATGAAGAGAACGCATGTATTCATGCAGGAGCTGAACAGAAATTATTCGAACACTGCTGTCACTCACTGTATGTTGTATGAAAGATGTTATTTTAATCTTATTCACAGGAAACAATCGAGATGGTGCTGTTCAGATATTTTATTATATGAAATTTTCCATTCCGCTAAGCAAATTTTCAAAATTTCGTTGAACACTTTTAGAAAATTAACTATTAATCACCATTTTGTCGTTTCTTAATTTTCTAATTTTGAGAAGAAATAAATAACTTTCGTTTTACTGTATTGAGATTCAGTTGGTAGTATTCTTTTAGGTGCACATGGATTTGAAAAAAAAAATCATTTTTTAAATCTCTTCCTTCTTTTAACTTCCACTCATCTTTTTCTCCTTTGTTTTTGTGCTTCACTTTCCGCACCAATCACAAAGTGTAAACTCATTTGGCGAGCAATGTCAACAAACAAAAATTAGTTGCGGCGCATCTTCATGCTTCTTCACGTGATGACTTATCATGAGTTTTAAACTGAGGAAATTGGTCGCCTCTTCATTCACCATGTTCATATTTATGTAATCATCAAATTTCATTACAGCAGACTAGAAATTTGAAGAGGTGAAAGAAATAAACGATCCGAAAACGAGTTTTTAAGTTCCTATAAACTTTTCTTCCTCTCTCCTGCCTTACTCATCCCTTTCCTTCGAAATGGTCATATTATGACCTCTCTTTTTTCCGCTGAGCTGTAAACCATTATCTTGTTTGAAACGCATTTTCTTTTCTCTCCTGACCTTTCTTTACTCACCATTTCATTGCAGGATGCTGGCTGATGCATTATCAAACGAAACAAATTTTTTTTTCAGATTGAAGTTTGCATTTTATCATGGAGCAGTTATTAGAAACATCCAAAATTTTCACATTCTCCTAATAAATTTCGGTAATGTCTGGAACATTTGAGTTGTATCATCCACCCGTCTCGACCATTTGTCTCTCCATCTAGTTTATGTAAAAAAAAAAACTTCAATTCGAACTTGCTGCTCATATTTGTTTCTGTATTTTAAATCTTGGTTTTTGACCGCATTTTTGATCTGACGGAATTATCCCAAGTATTCAGTTCTGATTGCAATCAGTAACTTCTATACAGAGGAAAATCTACTGGAAATGAGAAACTGAAGTTCAAATGAAGTTCAGAAACAGTGTTTTTAATTCTTAGATGCCTATAAATCTTATCTGGGAACCATACATAACTTTATTACCATTAGATGACAAGAGTATAGAAAAGTGAAGATGGCTTTTGCAATTTTATTTGATGTTATTTGACGATCTAAATTCATATTCTACTTACCATAATGGTATCAGAACCTCATAATTTCCATAATTTCCAGAGCAAACAGTGATGGACATGAAGAGGAATATAGGCCTTTTGGAAGCTTTTTTTGCACTGACTGCTATCATATGAAAATAATTGAAACCATTATGCAGTAAAGACTTTGTCACGACTTGACTGTAACTTTCCTTTTTTGAGAGTTTATTAGTGAAATAATAGCAGGTATTAGCTTTAAATTTTGCGTTCGATGATAGGACATGTACGAGTTGCATGCGCTGAAAATCGTTTTCTATCCATTTTTGGAGTCTTACTATGGCGGAATGTTGAATGTTGAGACTGCATGAAATGTGTGCAACAAGTAATGCTGACCAGTGCCATTCTATTGCCATTCTCTCCATATCTTCATATTTTCAATGTCACCAAGGCCAATTTTTATTTGAAGAAGTCAAGAATTTCAGTGAGGTGGAAGTCCGGTGAAGCATTGGGCACGCACTAAGCAAATAAATACCTTCTACTCGCCGTCCACTCAACTTCTCTTATTCTCCTTCTTTCGCCTCTTTTCCTGTTTTCCCTCAGCTACCCGTGCTATTTTAGATAGTGTTCGAAGATCTGCTTCCCCGTCATTAATTTTATTAATTATCTCAAACTTGCGGGAAATCCATACCTTTACATCTCGTTCATCCACCTCATTCGGGTTTGCATTGTTGATTAACCTAACGAGTCATTGAAGTTTTTTCGTCCTTCACAACTGTCCGTGTTCTACTTGTCACAGTATCATTTTTCCTGTCTTTGAATTATGAACAATAAATATTGAGATACTACTATCACTCTTTTCATTTTTGGAGATATTAATAAATACAATATTCATTATCTTGTTGTCCTCTAGTTATAAATTAAATTGGTACCATAGCTTCATTTGGTACTGTGGCTTCATATCTGAAGAATATTAATTAAGATTTCATGCTCCCATAGCTGATCCTCTTCTTAGTAAACGACAAAATGTAACTGGACTAGCTTAACACTCTGAATTTCACTTCCACTTTAATTTATGTTCATTTATGATTTCTGTCTTTTGCTTCAGTTTTTTGGATTAATGCAGCAAAAACTATTAATGAGTTTCGACTTTAAAATGTTGGAAAAGAAAATTTGGCTTTAGAAAAATCACTGCTTCAGTTCAGTTGCAAAACAGATGCTCCATTCATCAGTCCACCCATTCTATTCATCCTCTTACTATCCAAACTAACCGAAAAAAAATCATCGTAAAGGAAGGAGGACAAAAGAGAGATCGCATAACTTGAATAGCTCAGATCCACAAGCTAGTTCATGCCACTTCACGCTTCCTTCTCCCCTGTATCCTTCTAGGATATAGGTAAGAGCAAGTGACGAATATACCTGATATAGGATTGATGAGCGAAATTTCTCATCTCGTTGACTGCTGTCTCCTATTGTCTTAAATCTTTAGCCTATAGCTTTTTGTCCAATCAACTTCTCTGACCTGCTGCCTATTGCCTTTCAGAATCTAGAGTCTTTTTGTCACATCTTGTTGATTATCAGAAATTACTATTCCTCAAATTTTGCTGACCATCCATCATCCAACGAATTCAGTTTGCTTGCCAGCTGCTGTATTTGTATTTGTTCGAACATATTGTGACGTTGAATATAACCTTTTCTTTTTCTCTCTTTCTCTCCGTTTTCTTCCTTCATATTTTGATCAGAAACTGTTTAACCAATATATTTGAAAGTCCTCCATCTCTCTCTCTCTCAAAAAAAATCTTTTCAGCCTTGAACGTTTAAGAAAAAAAGAAATTCCTATTTATTTTCGTTTTCAACCGAAATCTACACCTCTTTCTTTTTGTCCTCTGAAATGCTTCACGAATGAAATCCCGCAAAAAAAGGTGGAGGAAGTCTCACGTCTGTTCTTTTTCTATTTCATATTCCTTAAATTATTAGGCTTTGATAATCCATTTTGAACTCTGATTGAATTTAGAAAAACTTCATGACTTTACCTTTACTTACGGTATTTTCTTGCCTCAAAATTTATATCAAATTTCGAGATAATTCCATTTTGTAAGTGGTCAGACAGTGTATGTTTTCAGGACTATTTGGTTATTCGGAACAACATGTCTTTCGGTGTCTTTCTGTGACGACGTACCCGTATGTGGGGCAGATGTCATAGTCGACCTCATATGATGGGCCCACAAAACCTACTATCAAATCATTTCGTTTATTCCATTCTATGGCCAGATTTTCAGTGGCCACATGTACAGACTATTATTGAAAAAAAATTACTAAAACTTAACCCTTCGATTTCATTAAACATAACAATATTTACAATCGTTGTGTAAGCAATACCAAGATAGCATTCTCTACTTCCATAACATATTTTAAAATTAAAATTGCAATAAAATGTTCTACTTTTCAACAGCATATTTCGGTCTAAATTTTAATTTAAAGCATTTTCTTGATCTTCACTAACTGGGCTGTAATATTCTCTTTTTTTTTTTAAATCATTTCTGTTCTAAAATTGCTCTGTAGCGGTCAAAACTTATCGTACCATATTTTCACCTGAAGTCTTTCAAAAATCTAGCAATATTGCTTGATTTATCAGTCCTTGCAGCAAAAAAAATCTTCCTGTGACCGTAAAAAATAAAAAAATTTTCCTGTGACTTTTTCCAGAAAACAATGTATTAGGAATCAGATTAATTGGGTCTTGGCACTGATACTGATAATAAGGCAAAGAAAGGATTGGGTGTGAAGTTTGGAATTTCTTAATGAAGTTTTCATTGTGAATGTATATATAAAGACGAGTTTATAGTCATTAAAATGTTTATGTAGCTCCCTGTCAGTACTATCTTTGCCTGGTTAGTTTATTTAATTGGACTTTTTATTTGCGGTTTGCTATGTGACCTGAATGACTTTCGTATTTATTTTTTTTTTTTGATTTTGATTTTATCAAGGCGAACGCAGAAATTGCATATACAATTTTACATATCCGAGACTTTTGAATTATCTGCTATAGAGGAACTGGTAAAATTATTGTATGTACCGTACCGTCTTCATAATATAGAAAAAATTGCGAACAGTTAAAGGAATAGAAGAAAATGATAGGTAGATAAGTTTGAGTAACCCAAACTTGTAATAAGAATAGGTGATAAACGAGGGAAATATAGTGAAAGGGGAATAAGGAAATAAGACAGGAAATAGGTAGTCAATGTTACAAAAAGGGCTTAAATCAAACTCGGAGATGTAATATTACCAGTGTAATGCGGGTACTGTATTCTGTGGACCTCTTCATTTTTCTTTTTCAAATTTCTTTAATTTATTCGTCATATCGGTTTGTTGTATTCCTACAGCGACCATATAAAATTTTTCGCATTCTCATCATTTCATTCCCA
Source organism: Wuchereria bancrofti (assembly GCA_005281725.1). Taxonomy (NCBI): domain Eukaryota; kingdom Metazoa; phylum Nematoda; class Chromadorea; order Rhabditida; family Onchocercidae; genus Wuchereria; species Wuchereria bancrofti. The sequence continues at coordinate 3,387,200 of SSBO01000012.1, forward strand.
TTCCGTTTTCGTATGCTGAGTACATTCATATCTTTCCGAATTGTAGATACTACGCTTAATCAAGTTCATATGTTGACATGCGAATGGTTCAGTTTAAATTAATTTTAGGGTGCACAGAAAGGTCGCTTATGTAGATGAAATATTTTTGGTAAAGAGGCCATCCATCCTTTTGTAAACGACCTCTTTTCCTCTGAAATATTTGAAGATATATGTTGTTCGTTTAGTAAACTGGAAATGAATTCTGCATAATAACTTTGTGGATCCTAAATGGTTTCTTTTAGAAATCTGTGATTTCATCTATTGGCAGTGTTCTGGCTAAAATAGGTATGAGAGATCCATGTAAAACCTTTAACCACCAGCCATAATCTATCATTTGTTTCGTCTGACGCCAAGGTCATATAGTTGAATTATTAATAAACACTATATCGATTCACCGCCTTTTATATTTTTTCAACAAATTTTCGAAATGTTTACACTGGAGTTATTACTGGGAAAAACATTTCCAGACAACTGTCTTTCTTATAGTCTTTGCTCTCTGTTTAATGGCAGCCAAAAAAGTTCTTTTCTTTCAAAAGGTTAGAATGAGATCAAATTTATGAACTCTGGAAGTCTTTGCATTTATTTCTTGTTCTTTTCTTTTTTTTTTCTAATAAGAAGGAAGGAAATAAGATTATTTGCCAGTATATATGGCAAGTGTGATAATACCACCGATCTGTTGAAGTGTAAGATCCCTGCTCTGTTGCTGTATTTTGCTCATCTTGAACAAATGCTGTGCCGAAATCAGTAATACTATCCTTTCGCTTTTATTGTTATTGATTCTTTTTTTGTTAACAAATTTCTTACCACTTTGCTGATTTGCAGAGAGTTTTCATTACTGGTCAATTTATAGAGCTAAAAATATGGAAAATTGTCTCTAAGCAATAAAAACTCACAGAAATCATTAAGCAGCTATCGGTGACTGTTTGTAGTACTCCTCCCGCTCTGCTTCCTTGCCTCTTGTACATACCGTCATCGTCGGTGTCGTCTTCATTACCATCATCATTGTTATTGTCGTCATCAGGTGCGAAATATTCAAGAGCTGGTCCGCTTTTACCCTGGTATCTTCTAAAAATTTCATCTGTAGTCTTGCTTTTTCGTTTCCTTTATACAATCTAACGTATCCTTTGTCCACTGACAGGGACAGTACTGCAAAAATATTTGACAGTTTCGGTAGGAAGAATGGAAAATTTACTGTCTTCTTTTGGTTGCTCAACTAGTTTTGACTTTAGACAGAATGACTTCCAGTATAATGATCATAATTTGATAAGGATTGTGATGGCATTATTCGGCTAATAAGCCAATATTAATATGTACGACCGGTCAATCAGTAACAAGAAAATGCTGAATTTCGTTTAAATCAGTATAGTTCATGTCATATGAAGCCATCTATTGCTGATTGTTCTTCTCTTTGCATCAGTTTTGTTTAATGTCAGTTGTCTTCCAAGTTATGCAGATAGCGTTTCTTGTATCGGGAAGTATGAATTTTTGAGAACTAAAACATCTGGAAATGTTGAATGAGGTCAGTTCAATCCTCTTCTCTCTCACTGTACAACCAAAAATCCAGTTAAACCATACCTGTGTTCCACTTTTATGCCTTCTCCAATTTGGTTCCTACAAATCCGCACATGCCCATTAAACAATCTTCTGTTCCGTCTTCCCTTTCTGTAACTTCGCGGCAATAAACATTTTCAGTCTTTTGTTATATTTCCTTATAATCGCTTATCCTAATAGCAGTTAACTACTCATTTGGATTTGTTTAAATTTGTATTTGAATTCCTTTTATAGATAGCTTCAACTTTCTTGTCATATTTGAAAATCTGTAATCCATAGAGAAGCTGGATTATTCGTTGTAATAATTCAAAGTATAACCTGTTGTGATTCTGGAATCACTTAAGCAAAATCTTCGACTAGTCTAAAAGTAATGTGAACGAGTAAACATCAGATGTTCTTTTACTAACAATTTAAATGTTGATAAAGGATTTTCTAGAAAGAAGCTCTAGTACCATTTGTTATTTAGATTACTCTCATATAAAAAATGTGCTTCTTAATCTTCAGTTCGAATCACTCCCAGTGATTGCTTACATTTTGAGTCGTACACATGGAATGATGTACCATAATTTTCTCGCCGATCAATGGTCACCCTGTTTGCATATTCATTCATCCATCAAGAATTGTTGGTGTTGGGGAAGAGCCGGGGGAGAGAGAGAAAGAGAGAGCCCGGTGTTGAGTGCCGTTGCGGTTGATTAATTGGCTCTTCAAACCACATTGCCATGTACGCGTTATCTAATATAATGACATTGTAAGATGACAGTACGTCTACATGTACCGCATTAGTTCGGGGTAATCCCATCTCATTTTGGGTAACAATAGCAGTTAGTACCAGAGTAACTGAAATTTTAAATTAATTTTCCTAATTTTATTAGATTCAGTCACATTCTTCTAAAAAATTATTCGGTCCATTTCCGAGCATTCTGGAGGGCAAAATTTTCTCCCAAAAATTTATAGACAATTGTTTTAAAGTTTTCAGCAATTTACAGTTTCGTGCAATAAATTAATAGGATTGTTTAAGATCTTTTTGAGTACTTCTTATTTTATTTACTACTGGCCAGTTGAAAAATAATAATTTAGCATCCAGTGGAAAAAAACTGTTTCTTACTTTAAGAGCTTACAAAAATACTCCTACACTGATGAAAAGTTGCTTGTGAAATCATGTAAAATAAAATCATTTCCTCTGGAAACGTATTCGCGTTTTGCTGATTCTCGAAGAGTCGTGAATTTAATTTTCATTAAATTTTTAGATCTCTTTTATCGATTTTCCTGGAATTTCAATGATGTTATGTATACGTTTTTTAAATTTATTCCTCGCTAATTCAGACACAATATTGAAAGTTTCTAGTTGAAATTAAATTTACTCCTCTAAAAATTAAAAAATAAAACTACTGTGGACATTCCGTATATTCCTTAACCTTTAGCAAATTGATTTTGGAAAAAAAATTGATTTGCCATTCTACTTTATGCTATTTCTTTCATTCATGTCTTTTTACCTTGTGTTTGTTCCTTAATTCTTCAAAATTATCCTGATATATTTGTATGAAATTGATTCCATCGACTGGTACCGGGCAGGCACCACTTATATATTATTGTTTGTGTCATCAATTTGATTTAAAAGAACCAATTTTCAAGAGGTTAACCTCTAGCTGTGAGGAATTCGACCTTCCTTATCGTTGTGAACAAATAAAGAGAGAAAGAGAATATTGATCAGGAAAGACTTACCTTTGTTAAATTAATTGATCAGAAAAGACATATCTTTGTTGGATGTAAAATGACAATTTCATTTGAAAAAGGAAAGAAATTTTCGAAAAATATTAACGGACGGCAGTTTTTTCTAGAAATGGCTTTTTATTTTTGTATTTTGTAGCACAAAGAAAAAGGTCTTATCTATCCATTAATATCACAGATTACTTTGTTCATTCTTGCAATCTGTTGCTTAAATTTTGTGGACTGTCAGTAATTTCCCAGAAAATTGACCGCCATTTCTCTTTTCGGATGATTTCGCACCATCTTTAATATGCAGATTTTATTTAGTTTCATTTCGTTACAAAGTATGAGAGGTTGTATTCTATCCATCAATACTTTTGCTTTAAAGGCCTTACCTTTTCATAACTCATTCCCATAGAAAACACTGGTTGGAAATGTTCCTTTTTTGGGTTTCCGAAGTTTTCAAGCGTCTGAGTGGTTGAGATCAGTTTCCTTGACATACGGATTCCTTGTGACTTCCATGCTGAGTATGTTATTTTTTGTTATAATTCCAAAAAAAAAAATCTCTCGAGAACAAACACCATATGTCGAAGTTTGAAACGAGCTAGTTTACCATGTCCATCTGGTCTTATATCATTAAATAATCTTAGGTACTGCTTGGAAATTTCTTAATTCAAAGTTGTTAATTTAACAAAATTTCACCCTCGAAGCGCTAATTATTAGTCATTATCATCCAGAAATTTGTTTCGTAGGACTAGTGTTTTCTTATTTTAATTTACTAACTTGTTTTCTTGTTTTAATTTATTGAAATTTCCTTTAAGATCAAAATTATTTTGTCTTATATTATCATTCTGATATAGAATATAGTTCTTTGAAGGAGGAATTAGTTGGGATATATCTCTACTTCCCTTGACGCTTCTGCATTATGAAAAAAAAAATTTCAGTTAAATTATTCTAAAATTGTCAATGATCTTTGGCCACCATAATAATACTTTTGAAGACAAATTGTGTCACAACTGACATAACAGAGCCTTGATTGGAGCAAAATTCAACCGCTCATTTCTTTCTGCTGTGTCCTTTTGAGCGCTTTCTATGCTTTAGTAGCATATCCGCAAGATTTATGTATAAATATTCTAAAAATAGGGTTACTACTACTGTACATTCTGAGCTCAAATCATTAACCGATTTGCTGATGCACAAAGAATGGCGTGCACATTGAATTTAATCAAATTCCATGACGCCACTCACGTTTTTCGACATTGTAGTTACCCATATTTTCTTCCTCTCCCTTCTCAATTCACTCCTTGATTTTTTGCAGTGAAAACTTCGTAATAAAGACTTGAAGAAACAGCTTTAAAAAAAATTTTCCTATCCATGTTTGAAAGTTTTCTTCAGGTTTCAAGAAGAAATTTTCCTTTTAATTTCAGTTTCAAAGCCAACAATTGTACATATTTTCCTCAAAATGTTGGAAAATAGATCATCGATTTGACGATTTAAACATTGTTGGTGAAGTAGCAGAGATTGAGCAGTGCTGAAGGTATGACACCTCGAAAGCTCTATGGCCTAGGGAATGCTGCCTCTATGAACTGCTCTTGCCTAAACAGTCTTAATCGTTGACATTTTAGTCATTTCACAATCTCATGCAACATGCATTGACTCCAAGCAGATGATTGATTATTCGAAGCTATCCATCTGATAATATGTACCTTTGAACTTTTATACAATAGCCATAATGAAATTTTTTCTAATTGTTCAAATGTTACATTCCTCATTGACTTACGAGAGCTGAGAGTAATTGTTCGGCATAAAGGCACTCAAAAGAAATGACACATATTAAACACGATGAACAAACATGCAATTCCCTGATGACTTTCATTTTTCCTCAGAAGAAATTTATTCTTTTATACCTTAATTTTTTATTTTTCTATCAATAAATTTTTCATCTTTACAGTAAAATAAATCAAAGGGATTCGTAATCTTTCCAGTGTTGTTCCACTAATCTAGCAAAATAATAGCTTTTTTTGGAAACAGTATTTCATACTTTCCTGGGAATTAAACTTCTTAATAACTATTTGGAAAATTTTATTTTAAAAATAAAGGGAATTTTAAGACTTCCAACTGTATGCCGTTGTTTTTCCAATACCATTCTATAGATTGCTATCACGGGATAGAGTTATATATACGTTTATGTTTATATTTATATAATGTATTTATAGTGATTCCTTTGTTGGTCGATTTCAAATTTTGACATGAAATAATATGCTTCCGTTACCTTCAGATATATAAGAGTAGCTCATTAATTACTAGCATTCATCACTAGGAGCTCATTATAATTTAATGTTGCTGCAATCGTCCAATCTAAATTTCCTGTGCTATAGTAATCTGACCGTTCGGAATGTTTTTATAGCTTAAATTTGGTAGATTTAATAACACAAACATACGAAGAGTTCACTTTATACTCTGGTGAAATAAGAAAGATTGAATTGGGGACTAATTTCTGTGCTTTTTATGTCGTATTTCTAACTGGTTGATGTTTTGTTTATTTAAAAGTAAATTTCAATAGTTCTGCTTCTCACATAAGTATATATATATATGGCAGCAAATGTGCATATACAAATCAAATGCAACAATAAACTGTTTATTGTTTGGAAACAAGAGCAAACCAGCATTATGTTAAGTACCACAGCGGAAATCAGCAACTAGTGACATTTATAAAATCGTATCTGCTCAGTAGACTAATAAAATGATTATCCAGTTTTTTTTCCTTCTCCTAAAACTTAGATGATCAAATCCGGACTTTTTTCAGGCTCATATTTTTGATTGGAGCGGAGGAGAAACACCGTCTGATGCCGTCGGTGGAGTACGGCCGTTTTGGCCTGCAGCCGACGGCCATCAATCAGAACCGTAACAAACATTTGTTAGACGAACCGAAGAAGCGTAAACCACGTCAAGAAATCTGTGCGCCCCTCAAATGGCTCTGTTTCATTGCCAATTTCTTAGTCTTTGTACGTTTGCATACTTGAGTGGTGGTTGCTTTGTCTACAAACTGTTTGCTGATGGTTTAAACAACTTGGTAAACAAAGCAAAGGAAAAAAGATTAAATCCTGGGCTGGAAAGAAAATGAAGCAAAACTATTCTAGTTGTTAAATGGGGGTTCATTTCAAATCTGATCAAGATACTAGATACTCCTCTGTTAAAAGCCGTCTAAGTAATAAAGCAAATAAAAGAAAAAATTAGACCAGCTTTGTTCTAACTTTTTGATTTAGCTCGCATAATTCAACAACTGATTCAGTTCTGAGGGACCATCGCACCAGCCTAGACTTTGGATGTATTTCTCAATATGTTATAAATAATTATAATTTCACAAATAGTGTGTTGCAGCTTATCGGTGTGACATGTTTGGCACTCGGTGTATATTTGTGCATCAAGGATCCGCGACCAATAGCCGAGTGGGCGGATGTCTTCCTGAATCCAGCTGTTATGCTCACCATTATTGGGCTTGCCATATGCATTGTTTCATTAATGGGATCCCTTGGTGCACTAAGAGATAATATTGCATTGCTCAAAACGGTTACTCATCTTCGTTTAAAAATTTCATGAAGCTGTGAAGAATAACAGCTTGCAGATTATCTTAAGATCAGCGTGACTTATAATATTTAAATACTTATTAAAATTTTCTAAGCAATTTTCAATATGGTACAGTGGGAAAGCTCTTGTTAAATGTATAATATTAATAATAATAGTTTTTCAAAATTTGTTTCTTAAGTTTCAGTTCGCACTCAGTGTTTTTTTCTGCTATATTGTTATTGTAATATTCACCTTTTTATTATTTATATTATTCTATTCCGATACAACGGAAGGCCTTTCGGCGCACAGTATACTCATTTATTCAGTTAAAAACTATCATACCAATAGAAATTTGGCGGATTTTGTGGATTATATTCAAGAACAGGTAACTTTTTTGTTTTTCTCATTTATGCTTCGAATTTTAGTAACTATTACAATAATGCAGAAATTCATATTTGTATCATCACTTGAATTTAATTCCGAAATCCGAATTTTTAACTGTTGAAGGCTCTGGCATTAATCTTTGTGCGAAAAAAAAAGAAATTAAGTCCATGTATCGGTCTTCTTACCACAACACAGTGAACAAGCATGATATTGCAGCTTGAATGCTGTGGTGTATCGTCAACTTCACAGGGTTATAGGGATTGGCAGCTCTCGGATCAGTTTAATTGCAATCCAGCAAATCCTTATCCAGAAAAGTGTGGAGTACCGTTCAGTTGCTGCAAACGCTCTGTGGTAAATTTCGAATTCTAATGGATTGTTTTTCAAAAGTTTTCATATATGTTCGTGCAGGAGTATTTTTATGCGAATTAGAAGTTGTTTCCATTTTGCTATTTTTTTTCTCAACCGTACAATAGAAAAAATGTGGACTTTTGCTGAATTTATTGGTTTTTAAGTCATTAGAGAGAGAGGGAGAGAGAAGAGAAATTTTTTGTGTTTTTAAGCAGTTAAAGCGTTTATGCAGTAATATTTTGTAACATGCCCTGATGATTTCTTTTTTTTTCATCTATGATGGCAGAAGAGTGGTTATTTAATTGAAATTTCACAAAATAAAAAAATAAAAAAAAAATAATTTCACAGTGAAAAAATAGGTATCAGAGGCAGCCGCTGGCTCTTCCAATCCTTTATTGCCAGCGATGCGTTCACTGCAATGTTGGCAAAATGCGCAAACAAAACGGCCTCAAGAACTGGAAGCTGATTTGCACACACGAGGGTGCTTGCAACCGTTGCGGATACTTTTTGAAAGTCATGCCATACATGTTGGTGCTGTCATCGCCATCATCATTATTCCTGTCGTATGTTTTCCTCAATGATAATGATGACAAGAAATTGTGGCAAACAATTCTTTCAGCTAGCTTCTAACATAAAATTAACATAAAAATGTTAATTCGAAAAGGTCTACGCTTGAGAAGTAGTGGATGCTTTATTTTTCTTTTTCCATCATCTACATATGCTTTTTTCTATAATTTCCAGTGTATATCAGTATGTTTATCAAACATTTTGGCCAAACAAATCGATCATCAACGATATTTGCTTGAACGTGAAGCTCGTCGCTGTGAGCGACGCCGCAGACGTAATGAACGAATTCGTTTTCGTGATCCATATATAACTGCTACAGAAAGTAATGCTAATGAAGCCAAACGCTCTACCGGTGCTCTACGACATAGCACGGGTCAAATTTTGGAGGATAGTGCAACTGTCATCGACGTTCGTTTGTTTTTTTATCGGACTTTTAATTAAAATACGTCGAAATGGTTGTTTCATCTTTATTTATTTTTCCTTTGAATTTTAATTCCTGTAACTGCTTAACAAATTTAATTAGAATTTTAAGGTTTTCTAACATCACTGAGAAACAGTTTCTTGAGATTTCATCGCAAAATTCCCCACCTACAATTCAACTGATTGATATTAAGAGAAAGATCAAAACTCTAATGAATGTCCAAATCTTAGGCTGTCGAAAGAATACGATCTCAGTATAAAGTCCTCAAAAAGATGTACAATGCCAGTAATCAAACCACTTTTTAATTCCTTTGTTAACAAATTGTCAGCTGTTTTGGTATTAATTTATCATGGCAGGATATTTTAGATTTCTTGAAAATTTTAGAACATATTTCCTGTTTTAATTCAATACAGTTTTAACTATTTTCTCGTCAGAGATTTGAAATAGTGAATGTTCAGGTATTTTAGAGAGTTGGAGCGTTAAATCTGCAAAGCAGTGTAGCTCCAAATTTGAACTTCCAAATTAATTTATTATTCGAAATAGGAATTTCAGCTCGGACGGGAACCTGTTAAATTGACGGAGCCATTACGACCTTCTGTAGCTGTTCAGCCAGAAAAATCGAAATTTTCGCAGTCGCCACCACCCGTACCACCTCATGAGTCTTCTCCAATGAATGATGAAGTAAGATGGCATCGAAAACACTGTCAGCCAACAAGTAATCCACCACCGAAACACATCGTACAAACGTCGTTGGCAATCAATCAGCACCAAAGGATACCGAATGGTAAATGTTTCTTCACAAGATTTACATTGTTTCTATCATGAATATCCTGTTCAGCAACAGGAATCAAATTCTATCGAATGTGTCTGACTGTTAGTCGAGATGAAAGGAGGGACTTCTGGCGAAATTTTATGAACCAACACTTACTTTTTTCATTTTCCGCACATGTCCAGCAAGTCTAAGCGAAATATAATCACAATATATTAAATTCATGATAAATATTATTAAAAGACTTCTTAGATACGATAAAGGAGTGGTCATGATAAAAAGGAAAGCGAACAAGAAGAAATAAGTTTTGAATCAGCTGGTTACCTAAATCGCTTGACTTCTCTAACTTCTCGATCTTCGTTCCTTTATAATATTCAATTCTCTGGCTTCTTTGTAATGTCCAACCTACTTAGTCTGTTCATGCTGGGCTTCTCTGATTGAAAACTTCACAACAACAAATTTGGAATAAGCAAAGTTATGCGTTAAGACAATATTGGTTGACTTTAGGTAAAAAAGTGAATCGTTGAATAACTTCACTATTTAAAGATATGAAACTTATTACTTTACATCACATTTTCCAGGAACAGCAACAGCAGCTGCTCAGAATAAACAGAAGCAAAAAAGACGTTCAGTTGTTACAGCTTCACCACCCAAAACGGCAGGTGAAAATCGGACGCAGCAATGGGTTTTGGAGCAATCTGGTCTTGTAGGCTACAAGCCTGTTAGCTAATATTTACACTCTGTACAGTATTGAGAGCTAAAATATGTCAATACTGGTGCTGTTATCAAAAGTTTTATCAGTTTTGCTGCTCTGTTTCAAAATTATTGTGATATCAGTTTGTCACAGAATTTGTGATTTTTGAGAATTTTACGAAACGTGGTGAATTACAGCAAATGTTTTGAAAGGAAAGAACAATTTCTCTAATTCAAGCTTTAGGAAGGGATACTTTATTCAGCTGCAGTTGAGTTATGCTGGCTTGGACACTAACATATGGTTTGTTTGATGTCATTCATTTGATTTTAATATTTCCGAATGAAATTTTCAGAAGCATGAAAAGTGAATTTTAATCATGTTTCTTTATTTGTCTGAAATTTGGTTGCAGAATGATGTCTCAATTTTTTTTTTGCCAACACGAAACTTTCACTTAAAAACTTCAATTTAAGAAAATTGTTGGAGATGCGTGTTTTTTCATACACCATTTTTGAAATGTTTGTATCTTATCCCGTTGTATGCTAAAGATGCTTCTTCTATTTTTTTATTATATTCCACAGGAGTTGGAACTTGATTGTTCTCGAACAACATCCGCTGTATTTGTTTAGATTCATCTCATTTGTTTCAAAGTAGTAATCTTTTTTTTTGCTGGATTTGATCATCCCAACTTGCAAACAATGCCTTGAGCATGTAAATTTTGTAGCAAATTTATCGAAGATATTTGTTGAGCAGTACTGGATCTGTATGTAATACATATATATATATATATATTCAGCTTGTTCCTGCATAAATTCATATAAACTGCCTTATTTGACTTCTCATAATTATTGAACGGAGGGGATGATTCGTATCTTCATTATATTATTTAGCTGAACGCTACCTCATAAAGGACCCAGGAAGTTCCAGTTTATCGCTTAATCAACTTAAGGGCCAGAATAAGCTAGAAATTTCAGAATCAGGGGTGCATAATAATGAAATGGTTCTGAGAATATTACAAGCGTAGTTTAAAAATAAGGACAGTTGATTTTCAGAGTTGTGAGACTTACAGGAACTTGCGAGACACTTGGTCGAGCGTAGTAGATGATTTATTTTGGCTATACATTATTGTCTCCCAAATTCACTTTTAGGTTTCGATTTAATCAAAATGCAACCTTAAATTAGTAGGATTTACTCTTAAATTAATAAGAGAAAGAGTGACGTACTTGCTCAAAGTCATAAATCCTCTTGATCCTCTTGGACGGATAGCACCACCACCCGTAGCACTGCCTCCCACAAGACACAATACGAAACTGAGAAAGGCATGTACGACAGCCTTAGTTTGCTGGGGCTATATTTTCATGTAGCCATATTGAATGGGACACACAGTTGCGTCCTGGTTCGGCTGTCCTGACTTCATATGGATTGGTCGATTGGGTTTCTATGGACTTGGTGTGCTACTTTGGTCTCGAAGGTGTCTACTGTTTACTACGGATGTTGCTGCTCACATTAGTCATTTGTTTGTAATGCTTATTAATTTCCTTTCAGTACTGGATGTGTGCTGCTTTTTAATCTTTTGAATATTAAATTTCAAGGAGCACATGGACATCAATGATGTATACATTCTTGATCTTCATCTTCAAGTTCCACTTCAAGATTCATTTCTCCGAGCTCCATTGTCTTTCGAGCTACTGCTCCATTAGATACATAACGATCCGGAATGCGGATAACCCATTCCCTTTGGCATGGCTGAAAATGAAGTATCTGTGCTGTATATTTGTTAAACTTTGATTATTCCACAATTTACACTGATCTGCTTGCTCTGTTTGTATCGTGCAACGATCTAGGAAGAGCTCATGAGTCAAAGTTTAAACTCATTAATGCCCACAAGCAGCAATTTAATATGACCTCTCTTAAATGATAGTACTTAGGCCTAGTTTTCTTTGCTTACCTACATATGTACATACTACACATTGTATACCCTCAAATTCCAAACAACGCAACTCGAGGATATGATTACAACATATATCGGATACCAGCTTATATTGTCCCTTCCAAAAAAAATACATCCAGACCATCCACAGCATGACACTGTTTAGTTGAACCTCAGTATCGAAAGAAGCCCTCATGGCACTCAGCAAACAAATCACTGTTTGGCTTTCGAGCTTTGCTCTTCAACCGTTGACAGCATTGGCCTAGAATAAGAGCCTAGCTCTTGAAATATTTCCCCTTCATAACTTCACAACGAAGTCAAGAGGGGGTGTCATTATTTTCAAACCGGTTTCAACACAGGAATGGTTTAACCTCCCACTATTGATCTTAAAAGCATTGGTGTTGTCTTCAAGTTTAAACCTAAAGCAGAAAAACCGAAACTGCGTGTTGATTCTGTGGTGTTATGCTTCATTATACATGGAACTGACCGTTCCGTTTGCAAGAAAGGCCACAAGGGAGGGCTTTGTTCTCACCTGTGCCCTTTCTTATAAGTGCCGCAAAAGTTGTGTAACTTGAATCTCAGTGAAAATCAGTGCTTCACATCCATGAATCCATTTTGCAGCCACAATTTCGGATGATTTCATTTGTTCACAAATTAAACTTCAAATTGATTATGACTATACAATCACACCGTCATAAACACCAAAACAAATCAGTTCTTTAGAACTATCCAAGCTGCAAAAATTTCGGCAGTATTGCCTTTGACCCTATCCAGTTACAAGGTAAATTGTAAATGCATTTATCAGCTTAATTCAACGTCACTGTTTGGCTCATGCTATGTACTGCAATTCCAACCGCAAGAGTCTTTTTGGCACAGAATGGATTGAAAAATTAGGTCTTTTCTCAACTGGTTATTCAGCAACATTCATGACCACGTAAATCACTTAATGAAGAAGTTTTCATTGCAGCGCTAATGTTCAACAACATATTCTCTCACACTTTATGGTATTTTTTCAATCAGACTTCGCCCCAAAATTTTGATGTTCCTCAACATCTTGATCAGTTCGTTCCTTTCAAAATAGTAAAAGATCGTCGTTAAGCAGTTAAATTGCAATCTGTTGATAGCTCTTTGATTTAAAATGCATCGTTTCAGACTCCTATCTCCAGCATCTCCACCACGTCCAACCAGGTATTCATCGGAATAACTAGCGCCGATCTCGAGAATTCTGTTCGGGATATCATCAAACCTACTCCCAAACCCAGTTCCAAACAATGCATTCGTATTTACTATTGAAGTTAGACCTTTCGTTATTCCATATATTATCTTTCTTCATCTTTTTCCTAAATAATCAAAAGTCTTTAACTGATAGAAGGACTGTATCAACAACCTTTCATTTCCTCATAGACACTTTCACTGAAATCTCAGGACTTCTCTTCTGCTCATTCTTGATATCAAGCATATCACACCAAAGTCTTTTCATCCAGCTCGTTATCCGAGATCAGTTATGCGAGATGGTGACTGCATTCCAATGTATTATTCCCTTCTTTGACCACTTTTTACCCCCGTCGAAACTTGCTTTATCCGTCAAATTTCTGTGATTAGAAGTTGCATAACAGTTCAAAGCCGTCATAAGTTGTTCAAGGAATTAACTCATTTATATCAAGGAGTGTTCTAACTTCAAGGCATTCAAATTATCAAATTGAATTCTTCGAAATATCTGTATTTTGTCTACAGTGAGAAAAAAGTCTTGAAAATATATGTTAATCGAATCATCCCTTGTTGTAATACTTAAGTCATCCTGAGTATAGGCATGGGACCTTTTCTTTTCCTGTAGGAGTTATAGAAGAGTAATCAGCAGTGGCACCAGTTAATACTTCTCCACAATCCATCCAGCAGCACATCTTCTTTGTCTCTATTATTACTCCACCAATATTCCGGTCCATTTCATTTCCCTCTGTGTTCAGTGGTTCTCATACTCTTCACATCATGTTTTACTCAATTCATAAACGGTCTGCTATACCCAAATGGTTTTGTGAATTGTATCACTATCTAAATGACAAAGTTAGGTCATTTTTGATCTTCCCATTAGTCTTTAGTTGTCCTTCTTGTTGTTCCGCGTATTTAATGTATGCTTGCCTAGTGGAGGTCGGGGCTTTCCTCCGTTAACCTGCATCTCGCAAATGCAGATAATGAACTTCAGTCCAGCAGTCCGATTATAATTTAAATGTTGGTACTGAGGATGATTATTTGCACATGTGATATAGTTTTGCAACAACGGTGGTGATGGTTGCAACAGTCGTCCATTTGTTGGACTTGTTCTACTTATTTTGAACTAGTCTGTCAAACAAGAACTGTTATTGAAGTTGGAGTTTTCCGTTCCGATGAGCTAGATCACAGCACTGTTTTTTTTTTTACATCTTGAAGGACCGACAACCCACTGATGTTTTCGCGGTGGTTGCTATCGTTCTGTGTATTAATATCGTTATACATAGATGCTGCTCCACCAAACCGCGATACGGCAGATGAACTACAGAATGTTGACAAACAACGACAGTGGGAACAGGAACAACAACGGAAGGAAGAGATGCAGGTATATTTGACCCCTGTACCTTTATCTCCCATTACCTTGCAGTAGTTTTATTAAATTATCGCAACAGGTAAAACTATTAAATGAAATTATTAAACTGTGAACTTTTAATCTGAAATCCATGGAGAGGAATAAGAAAGAAGAAACTTTTAGTGAAAAATTATTCTGGCTTAATGGATCAAAACGTTTAGGAGAAGTAAAATATTATTTACAAAATTTCACATATGTCCAATTTCTGTTAAGGAAGTTAACTGTAAATGTTAAGGAAAGGTGTGAGGTCAATTTCTTTTTCATGCTGTGATTGGAACCATAATAATTTAGAAAGAAGAGATAGCGAAATATGTGAAATATATGAGGTATCTGGAAACCGTGCTCAGTATCTTGCAAGCGACACCGCAGTGGAAAGAAGCTATGCAGAGTATGACACAAGAAGAAATGCGGGTTTCTTGCCATTTCATTATCATTCTCCCTTTTTTAATGGTTATTTAACTTCTCTATAAAATTGACTGTGGCAGAAGTTTTAGATAGGACTGTCGTTTAAACAATCCGGATATGTTTAAAGTTTGGAGTTCTAACTATTGAAATGAACTAGACGCACGTAACTTGTTTTTGTTCTGGACACCTGTAACTAGAGTTTTTGACCCTCCACAACTTTAAGAACAAGGTAGGTTATGTAGTATATTACATTATGACATTCGTCTATGAGTTCGCTATTAGTTATATTCTACTTCAATTACCACGCTATTCTCATTCAGGATTTGTGCTTGCATAATGTATAGCTTTTTGGAAATTGTCCAAACGAAGGTGTTTTTCTCATAGATATCATTCCGTAGTTTAGGACATCATCTCTTAGATTTAGGCACGTAAGGGTCCGACGACACAGTAAGTCAGTATATTAATTTATGTTTATTGGCAGCATAATTTTGCAATAAGATTTCTTTCCAGTTCTATGTTTTATCGCCATTCACTACAAGCACTGTGCCATTAATTGTATGTTATCATTCCGTTTACAGGGTGGAAAAATAGCAGAAATGGTCAATAAGTTAGAGCCACATATTATTGAACAACTAGCAAAGGCGAAGATATTGGAATTACAACGTCTGGAGCAAGAAATAAAGGATCAACTGGACACAGATGGTGGTGCTACTGATAATATCAAAGTTTGTGAAATTCCGACTTTTTCTGAAGAAGGGTTTCAAATAAACCGAGCAATGTTAGGAGTTCATAATTTACAGCAACTCAAAAAACTTGCTATACTTTATTGATATTGATACTTTTTCTGTAGTATTTTCTTACATATAAAAGTATTTTAATAACAGGCTCAGCATTAGTTGTACTGCTGAATCTGTAGAAATCGATGGGTTCGTGCTGTGTACATTCATGCTAAAGTTCAAGAAAGTGAGGATTCATTTAAAGATGCTATTTTGTGTTGTAATAACAAAATACTTTTTTCAAATTTCAGTTCTCTTTATATCTTCAAATAGTTAAAACTATTATTTATGTAAATTTACTGCACCCAAATGACAGTCTCTGACATACCCTTTCAACCATATTTTTGCTATATTTGAACATATTCCGGGCGTCATCTGGTCTTGGATGACTTTGGCTCTTCCTTTAACGCAACAGAAGAAAAGTCTGACAATCAGATTGTGTGAATATGGTGATTAGTTGGGACTCCAGATGTTAACAACTTACGCAGCTCCGATGGGTTTTTTTCAGCGAATTTTAATCATAAAATACGTTGAAATACTAAAAGTTGTATAGGAATGTTAAGGCCCAAACTACGCGATAGCGAAATTATAAATGACTGTAATGACTGCAAAAGTTGTGAGAAGTGACTTGGAATTTGTATAATGAATACTTTATAGCTTCTCATTCTTTATGTAGAAGATTAGCAGACAAGCTTGTTATGAGGGGTATTTGGTAGCACTTTATTTGACAGTTTTGGAGTATTCTATATTATTTTAATTATTTTATTATGTTTTTACTATTTTAGATACCGGAGCATTTGGATTTCAATAACTGGGAAACATTCAGTCAAGAGGATCTGCGCAAACTTATCGTCAAAGTTAGCTTCCTCTTATCTTTTTCTTATATTTTATGAATCATTTATTATATAATAACTTGCAGGTAGTAGCTGATATGGATGAATTGGAACACTGGCGAAAACAAGACTTCAAACAATATGAAATGAAAAAAAAAGCTGAAGAAGATCATAAAATGGTATGCGTCAGTTTGCTGTTTTTATGATGGTTTGAATAAATGGAGAAAGCAAAATTTTTTAGATTTGTTTTCTGTTGGCTAAACCTACACTGTTCCCTCTCTCAGTGAACCAAAAGCAGTATCCGGTCTTTTGATATACTGATAACGTATATTGTTAGATTTTCGATGGTTGATTTTTGAGAGGGCAGATTTTTGGACTTTAAGAATCCAATTGGTAAGTGTCGTCATTTAGGTGTGAAACATTTTTAATAGACAAAGGGCTTCTTATACTTTTTCTTTATCTTTCGAATGTTATTTGCGACAAAACGTATGGGTTTGATACATGAGGCAGGCACAAATGATTCAAACGGAACGAGAACATTACATACAGCAGATGGAAGAGCAGCGGCGTCTACATAATAAGCATGAACCATTGAAGCATCCTGGAAGTCGTAATCAATTAAAAAAGGTTTGGGAAGATACTGACAAGGTGTGTACCGATTAAATAAGATAAATTACTCTGTATCGTAACTTTTTCGTTCCCCTAGATATGCTGGAATTCTCTTTTTATTATGTCGTTTAAAAATTACACATTCTACACTGTTTTGAAAGAATAAGCTGAAGGTGTAATTTTAAAGACTTGTGATGCAGCAACGTCCAATCAGGATTTCACTTAGGAACAACCTTTTGACTCTTCGATTCTGCAAATTTGAGACTATTTGTAGCTTGATAAAGATACGTACGATCCAACAACGCTTTTTGGTTTGCATGATAGAAATGATGATGGTTACTGGAGCTATGATGAGTTGAATACCATCTTTTTACCGGAAATCGAGAAACTTAATAATTTTTCTGACCTTGAAAGGTAAATTCTGGTATCTTGAAGAGCGAGAATTTGATATTAGTTAATGTGGCCACTATTACCAACACGACATTGTAAGTTCCAGTTATATTTTGCTGGTTTCCTTGTTTTAAGCTATGTTTCTTGGAAGTCAGTGCATCCATTCTTCGCAAAAATCATTCCAGAATTTCCATAATCTGTCGAAAGTCAAAAAAAAAATAAGTCATTTAAATTATTTTTGAGGCTTGAAGAGTTGTATCGGATGCGTGATCATGTAATGAAACAGATGGACACAGATGGAGACCATCGTATTTCGCTAGCTGAATTTCTTGCGGTTTGTATTTTAAGTCTTGTATAGAAAAGTTAACAAGGTGCTAAGCACTTTCTTCTGTTATGTTACCACTACTCAAATATGAATGTAATTTCAGGATAGCGAGGCGCAAGAAGAAAAACCGGATCAGGGTTGGGAAGATATTGGCGACAAAGAACAATATACCAAAGAAGAATTAGAAATATTTGAAAAAGAATATGCAAAACAACAAGGATGGGGTGAGTACGCCTACTCGACACCTGCACCCACGCCTAATCCTAGTCGAATGGAACAACCTAACCAAGTACCAGTCGACTCACTTGATAATACGGACATAAAACAACACCACCAAATTCTAGTACAACATGTGCAGCCTATTCAACCTGTGCAACAGCATCAAATGGATGATGAGGTCAATAATTTCAGACCATGAAAAATTGTTTTATATTGAAGTTAATTTTATGAGTGAGAGGATGGAAAGTTCTTTTGTGAGCCTTAGACATAGTTTTATTGGAGCAACTAGCGTGTTAGGTAAGACAACGTAAACTTTTTTTTCACTTTTACTTTATTAATACATGTCGGACTAATTTCAGCAGCTGATACAACAGCACGTTGACAGAACTTATGGTGTTTGATTTTGCAAATCAACATAATTTGTTGTTGTACTAGGCAACGGTTTATGGTTTGTGGTAATTGTTTCACATATACTGTTTGTATTTAAAACAAGTTAAAGGCACTGGAATTTTTTTTTCTTAAATCGCTACCGGCTGTTTCATTTTTCCACATAACAGGATTTTTTTCTCGCCATCTGATCCATTGTTAAGAAATTTCCAAAATTTTAATAAATCACCCCACCAAAAGTTGTGTCTGCCTAAACTGTTATTGTGATGTTGGAAATGTTGTAAAACAAAAGACCAAAAGGATCGAATTACAACTTGTCGTGTTACATTCCCGAGAGTATTGTTTAATCTCAGCTCAAAAAGTGAACAACCAGAATTTATCAAACTGTTAATCATACAGATTCAGGAGCACGACTCACTGAAACAAGTGAATAGGAAAAATAGACGGCAGTAAAACGAGAAGTTTAAAATTTGAAAAAATTAAAACGAGTTTTAAAAAATTTTTCCCGAATTATTGGAATAGTCACTACCTGATAAATCCCTATTTTTATACTGTGTCGGGGGATACATTAAGGTACTGATTAGCCACCGAGAATAGTTCTTTCAGTGTTAAAGGGGAATGAGGGATGATTTGCTTCGCATTTCTTAACGATATTAAAAACCTCCTACAGAATGATTGCAAAAAATGAAACAAGATTTAAGTTCACGACACAATATTGAGCTATTATGACGTAGTTGAGAATGAGTAAAATTATGCACGGTTCGTCAAAATACGCCCAGTTTCAAAATATCGTCTGGAAAAGTTGGTGACGAACGAACTAATAATTCATTTTCTCACTACTGCAGTAAAGTGACACTGAGGATTGGGAATTCTAATGTAGATCAGTTCCTCCTTACGAGGATGCGTGTCGATGAAATATCACAAGTATTCAATAGATAATCTAGAAACATGATGACCAAAAGTGGAAATCAGTGGAGAAGCTCCTCTGGCGAAGTTTGGCTAATCCACGTCAAACAGTCCTCTTGTTGGTCAAAATCATTTGTCCAGCCGAGCCTACAGCTGGACTTGCTTTAACCTCAACTGCCGCCGCCCACCGGAGGACATGACATTCCGGAGGAAAATGCCGGACGTCCTATTGGACGCCGTCCTGTCCCATATCCATAACCACCTAAAATACAAGAACTTAATCTGTTCTTGAATGAGATGATCTTTAGAGACAAACCAAAGTTTAGGGTCTTTAATAAATTACAACATAATGCAGTTTAGATGCTCTATATACTTGGTGTGGTCACAACTCTTACCTCTCGGAGGCCTGCCTGGACCGCCACTTCCACGCCATCGGTCATTACCATTCCAACCATGTCTGCGCCGTGATAGCCTATCTCCCGCTTCACCAATCAGTGGTCCAAAAAGTGTACGGAAACTGTAAGTTAAAAAAAAACCAACTGTCTCAACTATTACATTAAATACATTTAAAGAAGCAAAAAAGACCACAAAAACTTACAAATATAAAAAAAATGCGAGAAACTGCCAAAGTAAACTGAACGTCGATTTCTTCGATTCCACAATATTTCCATCTAAAATTCCAGAAAAAGGAGGCTGTAATTAGGTGAAGACACGGTATATTTGTCGACTCTATGGTTCCCCTTGCAATTTTCACTTCACTATAACGATATCGTTTCGAGAGAAATGCTGTGGGGGAGAGAGAGAGAGATGTAAAGATGAGATTCATCTGAAAAAAGTTGTGAAGCAACTGAATGGATTTCTCCTTCACAACAGTTTTCGAATTTAAGTTAGTCTTTCATTCAATTGGCCGTCAGCATGAATTCTTCAGATGAATTTTGAAGATTTGAACTGAAGGGATCGAAAATAAACATAGGATATAAAACTTACTGGAGTCGACGTACGGCATCCTTGTTTGCAGATTATAACTGAAATAATTTTATAATAAGGATTCATAATTTCCTACTAAAAACGAATTTGCTGAACTACAAAAATGAGATGTACGAGCAGTATGCAAGAATTCTGCTGTGTATCAAAACAAAGTGGTCTCTTATGACTCCATCAATACGAATATGTCCATCACCTATTAGTTCCCGTAGTAGAAATTCCACTGCATTTCACAAGAATTCTGCTAAGCGGTAAATCTAAGTTGGAAGAAAACTAGAAACAACATGCCCAAAGCAAGGAAATTCAACACGTGCAGTGATAGTCGTCACAACAATGTGGCAATATCGCATGCCATTCATGTTGAACCATTGTGAAAAACGGCATTCCAGGATCGGACGGAATCTTCGGGAAAACCTTAATACATGAAACATTTACATTGAGAGTTAAACTGAATGTATGAAACTAATGACTCCTTCTGAAAAATTATTTAAAAGAGCACATCCAACATCAAAACTGCGAGTACTGCGAACGGGAAAATGACAGTCAATTTATTGGAATGAAACTACCAAACAACAATGAGGAAACACGACGGAGTATTGAACAGTTGATATAAATAACCTACAGTTATATATATGTTAATCGGCATTGAAAACTCTTGAATTTTTTAGGAAAGCCCATGTTAAAAGCCTACTCTACCGAGATCACAGCCAACAGTTGCACTTCCACAGTTCCGAGAAGGATACTTGCTAATATACTTGCTGTTTATGCAAGAATGCATTACGACGTTGGTTGATCAGCTGATGTTTGGCTTTGAAATCATAAAACACGTTACAAGTAACTGGAACCGATTATCAAAAGAGGAAAAGTTTATTTGCACAAAAGTATTCTAAAGCCAAACAAAGGAACAAATACAAATTATAATATCAAAAGAGTATAGGTTACAAAAACGTATAATATTTCAACAAGAATCAATATCATCAAAAATATCTTAGCATAACAAATCTACAAGCATTTTATTCAGAAAATCATTGAAAAAGCATGGATTTACTACATCTTTTTCTATTTTAACATTCAGTTAGCTTCTTAGCTAATTCGTCTTTTTATAAATCAATAAAACTACTGAAAACATCTAGGAATAAATTTTCCTACTTAACTAACTATATTTGCATCAAACTTTATCTGTCTGAATAACCCACATATTTGCATAATATATAAGCATGTGGGAACAAAGTATTTTTGTATTACAGAAATATCTCACAACAATTTGAGTAAATTCATAGTATAAAAACTTTTTGTATAAAAGCTGTTTTATTTACAGTATTTCTCAGACAAATGATTCATTACATAAAAGAAAAAATGTTTCAGTACCTAAAGTGATGAATGATTTATCACCCAATCTGATAACCAAACTTATATTCGATGATTAAAATGTCGTAAATAAACTCCCACTACACATCGGCAAAACGAAATAATTTTAGGAAATTCTTTATGTCTGGATAATTCATATGTAAAACCCTCCAGTTTAGATTTTGTATATTGTGTATACAAAATCTAAAAAAAGAAAAAAAAAATAAAAAATGTCGCGAATTTCAATTTCGCGAAAGACCAAAGTATGAGAAGTTATTTAAGTTGTTAACCTTGACAAATAAAGATTCAACTCTTGCCTTTGTCCACAATGTACGGCACACACACCTCATTCCCAACAAACTTGGCGCAGCTAACACTCGAAATAACCTGAATCTTCTATCCTCTACAAACAACGTGCAGAAAATCCCCTGCTTGTTCCAACTATTGACTGACCGCAAACACTTCAACAAAACTCCACGACAATACTAAACAATTACCAAATTAATTCACATGTAAATTCTTCCATTTTAAAATTCAAGCTTATATTAAATGTAAAATAGCTCCAGTGTTTATTTTTGTATTCGATAGATTTATATCAAATGCTGTAAACAAGTTTATTATAAAAAGAGTTGCTATTTGTTCGAGAGACCATTCCATTTTGTAATCACATTGTTTACTCACTCAACTCCCTTCATTTAATCCTCCAGTTACTTTTTGTATCCCTTCATTTCTTCCGCTCATCCCATACTCTTAGATAAAATCTCTACGAAATTATCGGTATATTACTGATAAAGATTAATATTTCATATAGTGTAGCTGTTGTCTGCACAAACTTCAAACCAAACCAAGAAACAAACCTTCTCTAATAAAATTCCAATTTTGCGATAAATTTTTGATGCCCGAAATCAAGTAAAATGCCTTATAGCACAATAAAGACGATGAACTGGCCAAGAAAAAATCGAGGAATTAATCAGTGAAGTTAGGGAACCAAGCTTATTAGCAATCGGAACACTATATACCAAAGGATGAAAAGCTACGATGTAAATATGAGGTCAGAAGAATTATCAAGGTGAAAATATTGCACTCTGGACTTCATACAAGCACAAAGCAATATTCAAGGGAATAAGATCAAAAAAATGAGTAGACAAACATGCAAATATGCGGAACTTGTCGGCGACAGCAAGGGTATTTTAAATTAAAAAATGATGCTAAAGAGACTATCATAACTTTAAATATGCAATTATGATTTAACGATTAAGTTGGCATATACAAAAGACATCTCCATAAAAGGAAACGCCACTAGCAACATTTAGCATTTTTCCAGAATCTTAGAGACAATTCTGTAGCAGATTCAGAACAGTAATTCATCTCCAAAATATTCCAGACATCCAGAAATTGAATTATTTGATGTCTTGTCTCATGGAAAATAATCACTGAAACAATGAAAGAATTTTGCAGTAGATGAGGATTTAAAGCATCCCAGTAGAGAAGCCGTCATTGGAAGTAAATTACCGGCGTAGATACTGGACAAAGTGTATCGATTAAAGAATGAATAAGAAATTTGGATAGCCGATAGGTTAAGACAACTCTTGACAGAACTAGTGTAATAAAACAAAAAAGTCACTAGGACAGAAACATCAACCTTAGGCTGAAGCAATTTAAACAAAATAATCCTCAGCTGACTACGGAATCAAAATAGTCTGTCGCGAACTTCGAATGTCGCGAATCTCCAAATCAGTATAACAAATATGTCTAGTAATTTGTGTTGCAAATGTTTACACTCAGATGTTTTATCGCACAAATTGTAATTGAATGTTTCCGATCTGATACTTATTGAATCGTCCTCCCTTTTTTGTTGTTGAGTTTAAACGTTCCTCATTTTCCTATCTCATGACGATCTTTGTGTGATATGAAACTTATTAGATGATTTATCCCATTTTTTTTAGATATATATATATATATATATATACTTTATGTAAACACAATGAGAGGCTTCTATTCTTTTTTGCTACATACTTCTATCAAAATCTCGACTGTGCCAAAGAAATTCTCCCAAACAAAAAAGAAAAAAATTCTCTACATGGTCAAAGAAAATTTTTATGGTATTGAAGGTAAAAAAGACGAGCATTTTGCAATAAACACCATTGAGATAATTAGTGCCAAATTTATTTCACTTCCAGAAACCAATTCGAATGTCTGAGGAAAATCAATGCATGTATGAAATGTTTTCAAATAAGACATGCATGACTACAATAAAAAGAAACTTTATTTCTATTGTGAAGACCTTCACAACACGGCGCTCTGTCCTAGCAAATAGAAGGAAATCATCCAAACAGTAGATTTAGATATGAAAAAAAATAAACTCGACAACAACAAAACCAATAATCAAAAAGTATTGCAACAAAATAAACGAATCATACTTTTGTGCAAAGAAATCAATGTAATGAATCCAGAAACCGAGAAAACCAAAAAAAGCTTTGACACTGTTCAACAACGGTTTGCAACTGTCCTTCATATGAAGGAATTTATCGAATCGACTGAAGCTTCATAAAACGGACGAAAAAGAACTAAAAATCACTTTACTTATAAGGTGCCAAAAGCATATCTTGTTCTCAGAGAAGAGCTAGCACTGAAATTTGGAAAAAAAGATAAAATATTGTTTGCGGTAATTGCGATTGACTATCAAATGAATTAATCTGAGCAAAAAGGAATTGTCATCCATGAGACAACAAGAACAACTAGTTAATCTTACAGGCTATTGGAAGCAACCTGACATACTCTTTAGAGCAATTACTTCTTGAAATTTACCGAATTAAAAAGATCGAGAATTTGAAATCTGGATTTTTATTATTTCACTTAAAAGTTGAACCAATGACAGTTTTAGTGGTATGCATGCGTCACTCTACACTACTAAGAACTGCCTCGAAATAATTCACTCCGGGATCAAGAAACAAAGAACCTCTCTCAAAGAAACCAAATGTCGCCACAAGGGCGAAGCTATAACGTAGTGAAAAAGATTATTGTTTTAAGTGATTTTAATCTACTTTGTAACTTTAGCATCCATAAAGTCCCTTCCAATTTTCTTCCTTACAAAGTCATTCATTATAGTTTCTTGGTTTGGTATGGCTCGGTTGGGAGGTGTCTAGCTTACTTATATCTTTAAATGTTTTATAATTAAATTAGTTATATTTGTGTGTTATGTATCAAATCGTTATTGTAATGTCGTATAATTTTTAATGTTAATCTGTGGTTTAATTACCCAAGTTTGAGGTTTAAATAATAAAGTATTTCACGAAGACTCCCACAGTACACATACACAGAACGGAACCAGTACAGATTCGAGAATCTACCAGTATTGAAGGCAAAGAAGTCAACGATCTAAACTATCAAGAAAGGAAAACTACTTTGTTTCGCAAGGAAGCAGAGCAGTAAGAAAGAAATACTAAATTTGTTTTTACATGGGGGCTGAGCAAAGAAAAAACCAGACCAATTAAATCAGCAACCTTTTCTTTGAGAGTGAACTTTTGTTAAATTTGTGAACTTAATTGTACTAGTACCTTAATATTTTGCACTTTTATATAATTGCACCAATTTTTTTGATATTGTAATTCTGTTTTTTTTCTCATTTGTGTCTTATACTGTGATTGCTTTTGAGTGTTACGTGCCTATTGCAATGAATGCTGGCATTAGAAGAACAGCTCAAGGAACAGCAGCAAAGCTGCAGGAATTAATTGTGGCCATTCCTCCCCGGATAGAACCACCAGAGAACAGTACCGCACTGGAAACACGACAACTTTATGAAACCCAACTCAAAAAAGTACAGGACCTAAAGCACAGAATTGAAGACAGCGTACAGCGCTTACAACAAAAAGAACAAAGATGGGAAGATATTATGAACACTATGGAAAAAGAACAACTAAAGAAGGAGGAACAACTATATAAAGAGGCCTAAAAAGAAGGTTTTCTACACACACTAGAAATCGGAAGAGATGCACTGTTTACGCTAATTTCAAACGTACAACAACTGGAACAAGCTATACAAACCAGTGATAAGGAAATAGACAGCATAGAACCTCCAACTCCAGTTCCAACCGCACCACTTGTCAGTCAAATGAACTTCCAAAAATGGAAATGAAGACTTTTGATGGCACCCTTACTGCATGGCCAGTATTCTGGGATTGGTCCCGAACCGCCGTACATGATCAACCAATCCCTCCGCTAAACAAACTAACGTACCTTCGGGGCTGTTTTGTGGGAGCAGCAGCCTCAGTCATAGAACCCTACGAGCTACGGACCCAGAATTATGAAGTAGTTATCGCAGCACTAAAAAAGCGATATGAACAGCCAGCAGCAATCAAACAAGCCTTATACAGAGAACTGGAAAGATTGCCTAGAGCGAAAGGAAGTAATCTACGAACCACTACAGAAGCTATTGATCGAATAATAGAATTACTTGGATTCCAAGAGGAAGATGTTAATTCAACTCTTATAATCTATCTCATAAAACAAAAGCTTCCAAAGTCCATATGGGAGAAAATAGAATACGAGAAATCCGAATGGACAGTGTCCACCTTAAGAGACCGCCTAGCAACCTTTGTTATTGCTGAAGAAAATGTGGCAAGTATATTAGCTATGTCTTAAAAGAACCATACAGTCCGCATTGGGACACAATGGATATGTCAAAATTGACATCAGCACAACCAACGATCAATGAAACATAATCGCCCCGCAAGAAAAAATGAGGCAACCTTAACGCACCCCCTAGAACGAACAGAATGTGTTCGTTCTGCACAAAACTACATCGTACTCATGAATGCCGAAAATTTTCTGATGAACGCTCGAAACGAGTGGTAGAACTAAAATTATGTTTTTTGTGCTTGAAAGAAGGACATAGATCAAAAGATTGCAAAGCTTCACAGTGCTTTAAATGCGGGCGAAGACACCATCCGGCATTATGCTCACCTGCAAACAACACGGACAATAAAGTTACGAAGAACACACCAGTAAATCAAACAACAATCCACCTTGCAACGACAGAAACTAATGCAACATTCGCAAATATCAGAACATCTCCCAATAACCTTACGTCATTGTGGTGTATAGGATTTGCCAGTAACTCACGAAATCACCACAATAGTAAAAAAGTAATGGTACTCCTGGATACAGGCAATGACAGATCCTATATCACAAAAAATCTCGCACAGACATTAAAAATGATTGACAGAGACACTGTCAGTTGCATCCTTTGCAGCAACAAAACCAGTTACAATGGAAACCAGACGACTTCAGGTCGTCCTTGAAAGCCAGGATCGCCAAACCAAAGAAGTAGTAACCGTCAACACAGTTCCTAGTATCTTACACCGCCCGCTACAATAAGCCAAAGTAAAAATGGACGTAAACCAACAACATGATATCCAAACAGCAGTACAGCAACCTGAATTACTTTTGGGAGCAGATGTCATTTCAAGAATTCTCCTACCCCAAACAACTCTTCGCCAAGGCAATTATATTATAATTGCGACAACACTGGGTCAAATAGTAACGCGAGCAGAACCGCCACAATCGAACGACACACGGTAACAGTGGACTCCGTCGAAACATTTTGAAACCTTGAACTGATGGGAATCAAGGAAGACGAAGTCAAAGAGGAAGATATCATAGCTCAGGAATATTTTGACCGGAATGTCCACACTAATAAAGAAGGAAGAATAGCGGTCAGCTTTCCCTGGAGACTAAAGCAAGATAATTTGCGCCCACTACCAGACAATTTTGCACTCCCGTCCGCAAGACTTTACTCCCAATGGAACAAATTACAATCAAAACCCGAATTAATTTCGCAGTACCATCAGACCATTCAACAGCATATCGCGAATGGAATTATAGAAGCCACAACGCGCCAACACAACAACGAGTATTTCCTCCCGCACCAACCGATTTGGAATGAGAACAGTATTTCAACCAAATTACGTGTTGTCTTTGATGCAAGTGCAAAGCTACAAGGACAATCAAGCTTAAATGAATATATTTTACGTGGCCCAGTAATACTCCCACAGTTATTAGGCGTAGTAATGCGATGGACATTACCATCAATTGCAATTATCGCCGACATAGAAAAAGCTTTCCATCAATTAACTTTGCACATAGATGACAGGAAATTTACAAAATTCCTTTGGCTTAAGGACATATATCGTCCTCCAACGACTACAAACTTGGCGATTTTTCAATTTGCTCGATTACCATTTGGTATCATCTGCAGCCCATTTCTCCTGGCAGCAGCCATACGATATGCTCTCCAAAAGATCAACACTTCTCTGGCTAGAGAGCCTGAATCAAATATATACGTTGATAATATTCTACTAACAGCTCAAAATCTCAAACAAGCTCATCACAAATACGAACTAACGAAGCAGTACTTTGCTTCAATTAAAATGAACCTAAGGCAACTTAAATCGAACAAAGAAGATTTCAACAATTCACTACCCAATGAAGATCTCCTCCAAGGCACAACAGTAAAAATGTTAGGAATATTATGGAACATACATACGGACCAAATAATTCTGAAACTGAAGGAATTACCAAAAGCAACAACAAAGAGAACTATCCTATCCGCAGTGACAAGCGTATTTGATCCACTAGGATGGATTTCTCCCGTCCTCATACCTTTTAAGACCTTCCTCCAAGAACTATGGCGAGATAAACTATCATGGGATGAACCTCTTAGTGTCGAACGATTATCCGAATGGAACAAACTTTCTCAGTCATGGACGCAAGAAACATTCCTACTCATACGACATATTAAAATAGAAGAAACTAGCTCGATACATATCTTCGCAGACGCTTCAGCTAAAGCATATGGGGCCGTAGCATACTTACTGACTCCCGGTCAAACTGCAAAGTTATGGCTCGCCAAAACACGTCTCGCGCCACTAAAGGCCACCACTGTTCCCAGGTTAGAACTATTGGCTGTACTAATTGCAACTCGTTTAGCTGTAACTATTCGAAAGGAACTTCAAAAGGAAAACCTACCAATAACGGTGTGGAGCGATTCTCAAATAGTCCTTTGTTGGCTATTCAGTTCTACGAGACAGCCAAGATTCGTAGAAAACCGCTTAAAAGAATGTAGGCAAGCGAACGTATCCTTTTAACATGTATCGACAAGGGAAAATCCAGCTGATACCTTGTCCAGGGGGATGTCTCCCGCAGAATTAAAAACTGCGACCCTCTGGTGGGATGGACCAACATGGCTAATCAAATGGAGAAAACATACCAGCCTGGACCCCTCCTACACAAAGTTTATCAAAGGATAATAATGAAACACAAGCTCAACAGGACCAAGAAAGTATAGTGACAGTAGCGCAAACAGTTAGAGCACCACATCCACTTTCAACACTGCTGGACATACAAAAATTCGGTTCTTGGAAAAGTCTAATTAGTACTATCAGTCAAGTTTATCGCGCTGCTGATAGAATGCTTAAGAAGAAAGAGCTTACTTCATGCGAATATTGGCAGAAAGCAATACATTTTGTCATTCAAAAAGACCAGCAACTACTAGCAGACTATAATCAGCACGTTACGCAAACAGATAAAACAGGGATTATACGATATGTTTCTCGCAGGAAACGTGGGCAACATCGAGAACCATCCCACTTTATTGGATAGACATTCACCCATAGTACCATTGCTAGTATTCGACTTCCATAACGACGCATTCATGGTCCAAGTATTACTTTGACAAAATTTAGAGAAAAGTACTGGATATTTCAAGGAAGAACAGTATCTCGTATTTTACATAACTGCCAACGTTGTAAACGGTGGAGAGCTCATCCATTTTCGTTACTCAAATTTCCACCCTTTCCAATAACACGCATCACCCGCGCACGAGCCTTTCAACATACAGGATTGGATTATCTGGGACCTATACATGTACGAAGAACCAACACAGTAGAAAAAAGATGGTTCCTACTCTTAACATGTTTTGTAACCAGGGCAGTTCACATCGAAATAACCGACGATTTATCAAGTATAGGCTGCCTTCAAGCACTTAGACGATTCTTCGCACGAAGAGGATATTCATCCTCGCTGTACAGTGACCAAGGCACCCAAATGATGCACGTTCACGGAACTTTGCTCAACGAACTGGACAAATTACGTCAAGAACCAGAAGTACAAGCCTTTTTAAGGTCTTTAAATATAGAATGGAAGCATTCTGTTCCACACGCACTTTGGGCTCGAGGATTATGTGAAAGATTAATTTCAATCTTCAAAATTGTATTCCGTTCGGGAAACATCTCCTAGACAGCTCAGAAATGACTACAGTGGCGATAGAAATTGAAGCAATAATGAATTCTCGTCCTTTGACCGTAATTGATGACGAGAACATGCAGCCACTACGACCTATGGATTTTCTCAGCTGACAAGGATACGCAGTATCTCCACTACCTATCCAACGAGAACCGTCCGTAGATTCGCATAGTCTAGATTATCTGTTGAACTACTGGAAAGAAGGTGTAATAACAGCAGATAAATTTTGGGAAAAATGGCAAATGCAATACCTTCAAACACTACGTGGCCGCAAACAAAGAGAACACAAGGGACCACACACGCAGACTAGACGCACTCCACAAGTGGGAGAGATTGTCTTGGTGCGAACAGAAGCAGTACCCAGAGGATGTTGGCCTCTGGCGCACATCACCAGGTTAATAGCACAAGCCGGTAATATTCGAGCGGCCCAACTTAAAATGTCCAATGGACACATTTGGGAAAGACCATTGAACCACCTCTACCCCTTAGAACTGAGCATCAGTCAAAACAAACAGTATCAAGTCGTGGACCCGAATATCGAACTAGAAGATGAAGAAAAGCAATCCATCCATCCTCAATTCGGCGGGAGGAAAACGATGCCAAAGAGCTAAGAACAGACTGATAACAAGTTCAGTCATTTTGTTTGTTACTTTTCTCGAGTCGGGAGTGTCGCCACAATGGCGAAGCTATAACGTAGTGAACAAAGATTATTGTTTCAAGTGATTTTAATCTAAGCATCCATAAAGTTCCTCCCAATTTTCTTCCTTACAAAGTCATTCGGTTGGAAGGTGTCTTGCTTACTTATGTCTTTAAATGTTTTATAATTTAGTTATATTTGTGTGTTATGTGTCAAATCGTTATTGTAATGTTGTATAAGTTTTAATGTTAATCTGTGGTTTAATTACCCAAATTTGAGGTTTGAATAATAAAGTATTTCACGAAGACTCCCACAGTACAAGTACACAGAACGGAACCAGTACAGATTCGAGAATCTACCAGTATTGAAGGCAAAGAAGTCAACGATCTAAACTATCAAGGAAGGAAAATTACTTTGTTTCGCAAGGAAGCAGAGCAGTAAGAAAGAAATACTAAATTTGTTTTTATACCAAATAATCCTTACCAAATTTCGACGGTGCCAGAGCAAATCTCTTAAATAAACAGATCAAATATATATATCCCAACCCAATAAATTCCCAACAAAATTTGGCACCATGAACCTGGATGTTTGCCATTAAAATCAAAAGCGCACAAATGGCAAAGAAAAAATTAGAAATTTTCAAAGAATCAAAGAATATGAACCTAACACCGTTAGATCAAATACTGATCAGAGAAGAAACCTGTCAACAGTATGAGGCCAGAAAGAAAAAGAATTACCTGATTATAAACTGACCATGAACATATTAATTAGACAACCCAATCAGAAGAAATAACCGAATAACTAGATTTTTTGGATTCTAGTCATGGGGAGAGACTATGGGAATCCTAAAAGTCGCCTGGAAAACTCAGAACTAGAAAACAGGTTTGCATCCTATGTATCTTCCTAGACACAATCACATAACCGAAAACTTTATACAACGACAACACGAAGAAATGTTTTGTTCTAGAATCGCTCATATGATTTCAAGTTTGAAGGAAAGGTTCTGGATACCCAAAGGAAGAGCAGAAGTTAAAACAGTCTTCAATAAATATATGGGATCTAAACGATGGAGAACGAGATCATTTAAACTACCAACTATGACTAACTATATTGAAGTTCAAGTCAGACGCTCTCGAACGAGTTGTCGAAAACCGTATTTTAAAGCAATCAAGATTTTGTATAAACCATTCCTCAGAAAGGATTCATGACATCATAAAAAAATTAACTAGAACGTTTTCCCTTACCCAGTGATGAATCTGTTATCTAATCTAAATCGGTGTAATATGTAAAATGTTATACAAATCCGATATGCCAATAATGTAAAAAAGAAAAACCTTTATCTTTTGTACAATCTTATCCACTGTTTAAGAAAATTGCAGAAATTCTAATCTTGTATTTTATTCTATCCCACCAAACTTGTCTACAATATATAGAAATCCTAGTTAAGCATTTCGATTCATTAATTAAAATCCTCAAAATCGAACATTCTACTGCACTACTTCACCGCTAAATTACTGAACTGCGGTGTTAACAATAAAACAATCCAATCTGCCATGTAATTCAACCCAACGCACAAAAGTTTTCCTTCCTTGTTATACCAAACTTATTCACTAACTGAAATGAATGGTTATCTCATAGTAACCGTACGTTGGCCACCGAATTAATATTAAAAAAAAAATAATATAATAGCAAAACGAATCAATGGAAACCATTAATTGCTTCCTGTAATCACTAAAAATTCAATACGAGACTGGTTGAATTCAAAGGCGGAATAAAGTTCGAGAGTGAACAAATGGATGCTGAATTGGAGATCTTATCTCATTAAAAAAAAGAAAACATTAAAGGGTCGATTATATACTAGTTTAACCAAAGGCAGAAATTTGGAACGAAATCAACGAAGGAGGAAACGAAGTGTCACGCGACTTGAGGATGGTTTTTACAAATCCCAAGAGCTGATGCCGCATGAACCAAATGAATTTACCGAACAGTGGCGAATGATGTCTTTGTGTTTGTTTCTTTTATAATATTAACTGTCATTAAAACTAAGTTTGGTTTTAATTATTCTATAATGCATTTGTCATGTACTAAGAATCTTACCTAAATCTTGAATTGGTAGTCTTCTTAAATAATAAGGGTCAAAAAATACCTTTCAAACAACAGGAATCAAATAGATTACATACTTTTCGTCACACCTCAACTTTATTATCACTTTCTCCTTCCAAAGAAAACTATAATATGTTAAGACATTAAAGGTTTTTTATAACCCATTTCCTAGATGAACGTGGTACTCATTACATTATACAAAAATTAACTACAGCGTGATGGAAGGTAATGTTTCTGTTAAAACTAAGATGGAAATAACAAAAAGATGGGTATCTTTATTCACATGCTTTGCCACTCGAACAGCACACTTAGATTGATAATTTATCCGCAGAAAGTTTCGTAAATATTCTTAGAAGATTTGTAGTTAAAAGTGGCTATCCAGAATTCATTCTGAGTGATAACGCTAGTCAATTTCAATTACTTTTCTAAATCATAAAATAAACATACTTGATCAAATTCCCAGTCCAAAAATAAGGTGGGGAAATTCAATGCAGAAGGCCCCCTAAAGTGCAGGAATTTATAAGTGGATAAATTTTTCGTGAATGTGAGCTAATCATGTGAATTATAATAATATGTCCAATAATATCATATTAAATTCATAAACTAAACATTGTCTCATTTAAACATCCAAATGTTTCAGTTAAGAAATTATTCAAATTTCATCTCCCAATTATTCTTCATCGTCTACAATGTTACGGTTTAACATAAAATATGTGCAGGCTTGATATGTTGGACTTTATTCTCAGTTACATGTTAAATCTTCCTAACAGCCAACTTATATTAGATGTTTAAAGGGCTGCCGGCTTTGCTTATTAACTTCATTTGTTATTGTGAGTCACTCTCATAAATCACACAATGTTAGAACCCAACTACCACTATAAAGACTAAAGGTCAAGATGACAATTCGTTACTCATTAATGGCGCGGCTGTAACCCAATGCCCACTATATATAAGAAATTAAACCCTATGTCTAGATCTAGAGAGTTTTTTGGTTGAGACTGACGACCTTCTATTCCGCTGGCTAAATTAGCAGTCCGCATTTCACTATCGTGTAATAACGTCGACCAAAGAAATCTTTTAGTAAAATAAAACTGGTCTTTTTTTTTGGTAAAATAAAAAAAATAAAGTTTGGTAAAATAATTTTTGGTAAAATTTGGTAAAATAAAAAAATAAAAAACATCTGCACCTTTTGCCTTAGTTACCGTGAATAACCCTAGGCTCTGTGAAGAAAATTTCGTAGTTTAAGTGCATCAGTTAATTACAATAAGCCTATTTCTGTAGATAGTAGAATAAAAACTTTTGTACAAATTCTTACAAAAGCTATTGGCAAAAAAAAATTGAGAAAGATTATCACCAAATACGGCACCCTTTGAACAATGACAATCAAGACGAATAGTTCCCTCATAAGTTAAACACTCAGGAAAAATTCAATTAGTCAAAAACAGTGGAACAGTCTTGATACATTTTGGAGAATATGGAAGAAGGAATACTTAACTAGTTTAATAGAATGTACACAAGTAGAACAAAGGTCTCCAGAGTGCTGAGGCACGAACTCCCATTGAAGAAGAAAAAGTATTAATATACGAACTAAATGCTCCTCGTGGTACATGATACAAAGGAATTAATAGAGGTCAGGATAATTAAGAAAAGCCTTAATAGAGTTACCACGTGGGAAGCTAATGAATCGACTTATAAATATGCTACATCCTTAGAAATCAATAGCAACTTCGAAAGGTTTTATGAATGAAGCCATTGAACAAGAAGAGCTCACAGTCGACGAACTAGAAGTGCTGCAAAGCTACAATAAACTCCAACAGAAATGAAGAATAAGTCAAATTCTATAATGAAAGCCTTATTATTAATAACGACGACCTTCTTAACATACCATTTAACACCTGGAAGATGGAACAGTGAAATCTTAATTCAAAACGTCGCACCAATAAAAGTCAACGTATACACTTGGAGTCACACATGAATATCGACCATAAAATGCAGCAATATCACTTGAACGACTGAAAGAATCAGTGCAGAAATGGAATACTAGCTTACAACCGAGAAATGATTAATCCAATATCACACCAAGAAGAAGCGAACTTCTCTGGCAAAAAATCAGGAAACAAGGAGAACCGGCAGAACAGATACAAAACAAAATCCTGCCACTGAATTAATGCAAGAAGTACTGCCAAATTTAACCACACACTGGAGATTGATTAATCTTGGCGTAAGCATATTTATAGTACCAATCGTATTGAGTAATTTGGAATGAAGTTCAGATTAATTTGTTCTAAATTCTGTTTGTTTCATAGTAAAACTTCAAAACAAAGAATTCATTACTCTTTCCATAGATTTAATATAAACTCAAATGAGGAAGAACGAATACCATCTACCAAACACTTTTGCTACAAACTTCAAATTCTCCCATCCGAAATCTCCCATTAAACTTTCCCGTCGGAGTGTCGCGAATTTCAAATGAAATTCTAAAATATTTTAACAAATATATCCAATGAAGCCAAATAGCATTATTGCTAATGAGACTAGTAAAACATAAATTTTGGAAACTAGAATTTATAGGCATCCAAGAACAACCTAATGTCCATGATGCTCACAAAAAACAAAAAGCTCAGAATGAGAAAAGCAACCGTATTCGAACATACTATATGAAATTATTGCTTAAAATTATATATGAGATATTTTATCGGATGAACTAAAAGTACTGACGATATATGGTGAGTCAGAAGATAGAAGTCTGAAAAAACAGCTTCTTGTTAAAAATTCTTCGTTTTTAAACATAATCACGTAAGACCTGGACTATTTCCATAAACAGTTCACCGAGGTACCATTATGATTATGGATTCAACTTTTATCGTACTTTTATCGCAATTTATTTATTCATCATGTTCTAAATTAATTTGCATAAAATTCCGACTTCGCTTATCAGTATTCTTGTTACTCACCTTATATCAAATGAAGAATTGGAAGCATGCATGAGTGGAGGTATCGGTGAACCATCAAATTTCCATAATTTATTACCGTTATTACCACTACTGTTAATAGCATTACTATCACTACGGATGGATTGTTCCACTGCTTTAAGCATGCCAAATATGGTATCTGTTGGAGTCTACACATGAAGTCATTTGGGGTTCTTGGTGCGCCACCACAAAGTTGCCGTGTTAATGCATCTACTGATGGACCATGCGTCACAGAAGTACTCCCTAAACAATTAAAATAGTCAAATGATTCTAACTACAAAATATCATTTGACTAAAATAATCTAATTATAACTCAAATGTTGCAAAATGCATATTTTTCGTACTTAAAAAACTCATCTTACTTATATGCATATTCCCTAGTTACGATGTTCAATAAAGTAGAAATGTTTGCAAATGAAGTCTTTTGCAAATGACAAGCGTTTGTAATGAAAGTGTTTCAAAAAGCAAATTCTGGAAACACCTTAGGTTAAAGCTAATAATATGTTTTCTTGTGAAAACTCTACCTTCACTATGAATGGAAAGTATTTTACGGACCAGTGCAAAAGATCTTTCATAAAAATCATTCAGTGTTTCATTTACGCACAGCTCATTTGGTTTTAGGAAAGATGTATAATAACTACTGACTGGATAACCAAGACGACTAAGCTCTTCTGGAGTCCTCTAAGATGAAACACCATTTCGACACCAATGCATCCACTCATAAAGTCCCCGCTCAACGTTGATTCCAAGTGTACAACTATCCAGACCTGCAAACGCTTCAAGAGAGTCTGAACAAGAGATGGCATCACAAATACATAACCATTTATTATTAAGTCTATGAGCATAAAAAAAAACCCTGAAATAGTAAAACGAAACCTTTAATGATGCCAACAGCAGTTTGCACACATCGTAATGCAGCAGAACAGTAAACATAGTCTACTTTCACACCATGGTCTCGCAAAGCTCGGCCTGGAAAAACAATGACAGATTTAATGCACTGATGATGTGAATATATGAGATACAAATCAATTTAAAAAAAAAAACACCGGTAAAACTGTTTTTCTCATCCCATGCTGCCGTAGTTATTCTAAGTTTGACTCGGATTACAAAAACTGAAAGAAAAAAAGAATTTTCTAATACCAGTAAGCATATGTGTTGACAAATTTCGAATCTTGAAAATAAAAGGTGTGAATTACAGTTGAGGCAATAAGCAAATGCACATAGGATAGCCTTAAAATACCACCGAAATCAACAACAAAGTGAAAAAATAATGAAATTATTAACAATAGAAAACAAGACAAAAAAACAGGATAAAGCAAAAAATGAAGCAATAATACGAATATAAGTGGAAAAAAATCAGGAAGAAATGATTTGAATTTGAGGTTAAAACGCAAAAACTGGAAGAGATAGAACACTCGAAAATAACCTATCTAATACCGTTATTACACGAGATTCTAACCAACAGATGAAAACATTATGTGTTAAGTCCCGTGTAAATATCAGTTAAAGGTTATATATATATATTCATCGAAGAACAAAAACAATAACCCATATCTATGCAACAGTTTAGCAAAAATCTTTCAAATGAGTAATAAAATATATTATTACCAAGAGCTTATATTTTTTTTTCAAATCAGGTTCCGCAATTACTGAATATATAAAGTAAAAGGAGAAGTCAAAACACACTGTTAACAAATAAGTATAAAACACGGAAACCAATATTCAAAAGTAAAAACGGAAAACCTGCGAGTTTCGACTGCAAATACCCCAATTCGGTCAGCGGTGTATTATGCAAATATTTCGAAGTCATCCTTACGTTTTGGTAAATTTCTCGGTAAATTTAAATCAAATGGGTGGTATTTCCCATTGACATCGAAAGCTTGTTTCATCCAGTTAGTTCCTAGAACTGAATGATGAAATTACACCTGGTTAATCAGAAACTGGATTGTCTTCAGATGAAGAAATCAAGCATCAAGAAGCAACACAAACTTTTTTCTGTCACCTGAAACCATAAAACGAAAAGCAAAATAATATAATACTGTACGTGAACTGAAAGAAATATTAACATTTTTTAATCTTCTTGATGTCAGGCCAGGATCCTCTTTCTGATATTGCATAATCAAAAAGTCAGTATTATCATAATCCCCGTTTTTAAAAAAATCATACTGAAGCTTCTCCCTTTTCATTATTTTGGATCAGCAAGGAAACAACAACCATAGAAATTGGCATCGATGGACAAAAGTAACAGGAAACCTTGCTGGAAGGTAAAATCGCAGCGTTCTCCGTGTCGTAACAACCGCCTTGCCGATTTCTCTGTCGTAACAACCGCCTTGCCGATTTCTCCATTTCTAATAACATGATTTCCGAGAATTTATGAAAATGAAAAAAGTAAAATAAAATGCCACACTAACAGTAAAATGCTGGGCGACAAACTGAAAATAATTGTAGTGTAATTCCTGAAGAATCCAAAAATGAGTAAAGCAAGTAGTAGCACCAAGCACCAACACAATACATTTCCGAACTATTTCGTTATTTGTTGGTTAGGATGTAATAGTAATAATGAATTAAATTGAATTCATTCGAATAAAAATCACCTCAGCATTGGAGGGAGAGAGAGCCATAAAGACGATTTTTGTTTGTTGAAGTATTTGTCGACATAACGTTTAATATCAAGCTGTGGTGAGGAATTGGCAGCATATCTGATCTGCATTAACTTTGAGTGCTGATTGCTGCATTTGTCAATTTGGTCAAGCAAATACCACCAAACAAGGAGAGGACCAGATGATAAATTTTAGATTATTAATTTTCAAAGAAAGGAACACCGGAACAATCAACTTCAATTTTATAGGATTGCCAAGGAGAAAAATCAAAAATTGCTCTGCGAGGTAGGAACAACCTGATGACAAGGTTTTTGGCAGGAAGCACTCATGAAGTCCCGGTTCTGTTTAAATGATTTTGAATGATAACTCGATATTTAGATATTTTGTATACCGACGAAGTTCACCATATTAACGTTAAACAATCCCGCAATTATCTTGGACAAATGGCCGCAACTCAATTTTAACCATAAGAAAAATTGTCTAATCAGCATTCAACACCACAAACAACGAATTCGAAGCAATGTTTCAACAATTTTGACTCCCCAATGGAAACAAGGGCATACAACCACCATATTTAAAAATCACACAATTTACATAAGAATTCATACAATCCTCCCGTAGTGCCGAACTGTCATCAAATGGCCCACTTCCCTAAATTAATTGAAGTTTCCTGAGAACCAAAACTCACCTCTGTCGGCAAACCTGCGGTTATGGTCTGACTGTTCAAAGCATTTAGAAATTACAGAAGCTTTCAAATGTATGAAGTATCAAGAGAACCAAAACTGATTCCGTAAGAACATTTACACCTTTTTATACACTATCTTTCTGACATGACTTGACTCAGTCGTACAATGTTTCTCACTGAAAGTAAAAATATTTATATGCAAATGAAAACATAAATCAATATATCATCACTATCACAAAAATATGATCACACAAACGAACTATAGTTTAGCAAAAGGAAAAAAAAGGGATCAATCATAACGTCACAGGAAATAATACAACTGAATTTTTAAAGAAATGAAAAAAGCAAGCAAAGAATGTAAAGTATACACAGGACAGAAATGACAGATCCGCGTGGTTCTCATTTTTTGCTCCAGATTTCCACTGGTATAACAAACTCAATGTGCGGACCAACTTTGAATGCAAGATTGATTCTTTCATGAAAAAATTAAAGCTCAACCAAAATATTTTTTGAAATTATAAATGGATTTAAGAATGCTAGTGAAGCAACAAAAATTATCACGAAATCTCTACTCCTTAGCTCCAAAAATAATATTAACCGTTAGAAAAACTCAAACCGCCAGACAGCATGGAATGAATTACTGAATAATTTGCTTGCATTTCATAAATGCGTTAAAGTTGTAATTCCTTTTGAACTGGAGGCTCTTAGAAATGTTTCTTGTTAACGTAACTTCTGAAAAACTGTTATATAACTTTGGAAAGCGATAGCTGTCGATTTTCACGTGATAACCGAGAGATTTCCTCACCCAAGGTGTCGATGTTATTCTGAAAAGTAATGCATGGCTTTCTTCGGAACTATCGATTTTTCTTATTATAAGATAAATCCATGTAATTTACAATCATATATTTTGATGATTTGTCTTACCTTAAGTGTAATATTTTTATGCAGTGCATCTTCGAGCACAGCTTGTAGGCGTGAATTTACTTCCGTTGCAAATTTCAATTGAGACTTTCCAGTGGCACCATTTGTAGTGCTTGTAAACAAGTTCCCTATTAAAGAGAACGAACTACTACTATTACTACTACCATTGGATCCACGTGTTATCTGTAAAAGTCGTGTCATTTTGAAAAGTGAAACGAAATTAAAAACAATTATGTATATTCCGGGAAATTCATGCAAACAGGGAGTTTTTCTGGAAGTAACCAGACAGGAACTGTCAACACAAAAATTGCTGAAGTAGCGGATTCGATTACTTGACCGTTACTGTTCTCCATATTAACTGTCATCACATAATATGAAAAATAATGAACGAAGGAATACATAGCAACAACAAAATACAAAAACAGAATTCATATAATTCTCTGTTCGTACCCTCATCTTCTGGAAAAATTTCATGTGTTATTTTTCTTATCAAATATTTATATGATGCAGTATAACAGGTTTCTCTACTGCAGCATCGCGCAAATCTTTGTTTTCTAAATAAAAAAATCCGCATTTTCAAATAATAAACAATCAGAAGTGGTTTTAACTTTAAACCTAATCCCATATTCGACCCAAATTCAAATGTATTTTCAGTCTAAATCCTTTTTATCTTCATCCTTTTTAAATAATTATCACTCTTTCCTAAATTCGTGGTTGAGAGAAATGGGAAATAAAGAAAACATCACTAACTTACTTCGACGATTTCGCAAATTTCGAGCAACTGTAAACAAACTTTAAAATTAATGCACGACTGAAATTCACTTCCATAACGATTCTTGGTTAAAAATTGAACACAATAATCAAACAAAGAAGTCTTACTTTATTCAAATCACCCTCTGGTAATAACAGAGACGCCTCCTCTCGCAGTGCGAAATTTTGAATAATCCTAAAAACACATCAAAATTTGATAAAAACAAGTTTATAATTATTGTCTCACAATTAGTAAAAACCAAAATATGTTAACTGGACCTGTATTATTCAGCTTATTCAAATTTCGTATTATTGTTTTAAAAAAATTTATATAACAAGTTAACTATGTTATAAAATAAAGCAGCAAAATCATGATAGATATAACTTTCCAAATCGAAAAAAAATTAGTGAAATAAAGAAGCATTATTCCATATTGCTTCCTCCTCCTTCACCAAACAAAAAAGTATAAATTCTTTACTTCGTTTTCTTCAATAGTTCTTGTGTACACTGTCGAACGTGTTCTTCCAGAAATTCTATCTTATCTTGTCGTCTAGCCAACTGCCGTTGTAGCTTCACAATCTTCTCAATCATTTGCTGTTGAACATGATCTGTTGCATGATAATTCTTCGAAATTCACTCCAATTTGATTTTTAATGTGCTTTTCATGCAGAGCTATGAAGGAAGTAAAGAAAAGACAAACCTATGATAAAACAATTGCATCCTACTTACTTGCTCCGTCCGATGAAAGTGATATTATGAACTGCTCAGATTCCTTTTGATGAGCAGTAACTCGGCTGACGGAGGTAGAGGTACAATCAATAGCCAATGGAAATATATCAGTGGACGATGCGATCGATGACGTTCGAGACAAAGTAGATAGACCCACTGCACCTGTAAATGATGAGGAAATCAAATGAAAACCAATGTTTTTCCTGACTATGTTATGGCATAAACCGACTATTGAACATTAGCAAAACCAAATTTCGATTCAAAGAAATGAACAATACTTCACCGCTAGGTAGCACATTAAGTGACAAATTATTTTCTACTGGTGCATTTGGTGGGGATGAATTCGGACTTCGAGATTGCAGCTTACGTAAATGCTGCACTTCAGCGCGTAATTCCTGTAACAAACTTAAAGTCGTTCGAAAGACATATGCATAGATTTATTTTAACATACACTAACTAAGAACTATTTAACTACTAGATTTTTTAGGAAAAATAACCTTCAGAGAACTCGAATTCTTTTTCTTCAGTATTTTCTGTTCATTACGAAGTTCATTAATAACTGCATTCAATTTCTGCTCTGTAAATTCAAAAACTTACAAATAACAAAGTTGTAAATTCTCAATTTCAAAATTTGATTTCTTTACACACATTTTTCCAATTCAGTTTCCACTCTTGCGGTTTGGACGACCCCATTACTTATGCTAAAATGAGATTTTGAAAATGATAACTAGTAGCATACATTTTAAAATGAACAAAAAGACCTTTGGCAACATTTGTATCAATTTGTTGCCGTAGTGTT
The DNA here is from genome assembly GCA_005281725.1 of Wuchereria bancrofti. Taxonomy (NCBI): domain Eukaryota; kingdom Metazoa; phylum Nematoda; class Chromadorea; order Rhabditida; family Onchocercidae; genus Wuchereria; species Wuchereria bancrofti. The sequence goes on from SSBO01000012.1 coordinate 3,429,469, forward strand.
CCAATTTCTGCAGAACTATCAACTTTTAACAATTCCAGTTCTCGTTCCAGTTCGACAATATGTCTTTCAGAGGATGACAAAGAAGATTCCAACGTCTTTACCCGTTGATTTAATTCCACATTCTGGAAGGAAGAAATTAATGGTACAAATTTAAATACATTGATTCAAAGGGTCACAAATCCAGTCTCAAATATACATGCTTACATTAACAATACATCATGATACCATCAATTTGTTCATGATGACATATAAGGTCATAACGATGAGTATGGCATACGGCCTAAGATTTAGAAATACACAATGACTGAGAAGGAGAGAGCAATTTTTCGTCTTTTTTCCTGATTTTTTTGAAAAAGGAAATGAAACCTTGGATCTGAGCGTTTCTTGTTGTGAAGTTAATGAAGAGTTTTTATCGGCTAACTGCTCAGTAATTTCGAGCATCCTTTCCGCCTGCTTACGACACTCTGTTGCCTCCGCTTCCGCTTGGTCACGTTCCGCAGCTGCGTCTATTGCCGCAATCTCTGCTAGCTTAACACGGCGCAGGTTACTGCAAAGAAAGATGAAATTTGCTCAAGTTTGCACTGTAAAACAGCCAAAATAAAATTAGTTGAATCAACATTCAAGTCTTAGAAGTCCCAATTTATTTACTTATGAAAAAAAAAACTCGTAAAACAAACCTATTAAACCGTGCTTGTACTTCCTCCAGAGACTCTAATTTTTCCAAAGCAATTCGATGAGTTTGACGAGCTTGAATAAGTTCCTCACTCAGCTGCTGAGATTCTGTCTGCAACTGAGCGTTTGCCTGCTTAGCGTGGTCGAGCTGTTGGGAGAGGGTGGAATTACGTGATCTGCAATCAAAAATCGTTTCTAAATACATTTATAATGTTCACTTAGGCACCTACTACACGAAAAATTGGTTTCAGCCTCACCTAAGAGAAGCCAACTCGACACATACACTGCTGTAAAGCTCTTCCTGATTATTTGTTTTCTTAATCGCTGCATCCACTTCTTCAGCACATTGCTGTTCTAATGTCTGCAGTTGATATAATGTCTTTCAAATAATAAATACCAACTTTTAAAGTATCTTTATTCTGTTTGAATCAGAGATCTCGCATATGAAGGGAAAATGGTAAAGAAAACATGTGTGAAAACTCAACTCAGATGTTTTTGAGCAACTACCTTCGTAAGACCTTTCCAGAAAGTCTGCTAAACGTCTTTCGGGCTTGGAAGATATTTGCTATAAACAAAGCGACATAACAAGATCAAACTCGAAACAAGCCTTCAACATTGCTTGTGACTTCCTCAGTTTCTCCTGACATTCCTCTTTCTCCATTTGTTCCAGTGCTAACTGAGAGTGAATAGATTCCAAACGAGAACGAAATTCTGTAAGTACCGTTTGACTAGCCTAAAAAAAAGGCAAGTTTACTTTTATACTGAATAAGATATGTAGTCATTGCTCCTATAGAGATACTTCGCAATTATTATATTGAACTGGACTTGAATATGAATCCATTAAAAATCGAAACATGATTCAATGGAAACTGAACATTCACTGTTCTCATGTGAAACACCTACAAAAAATTTCGAAAATTAAACCATAAACAAAATTAAATCATAAACAACAAAAACTATAAACAAAATCAACAAAAAGTAATCACACACTCTAAATATCAATAAATTTAGAACTCTCAATGAAAGAACTAACTTCTAAGTGCTTAACAGTCATTCTGTGTTGCTCCTCACGTTCTTTACCAACCTTCTTTTCGAGTGTCAACTGCCGTTCCACTTCTGCCAGCGAATATTTCTACAAACAGAACTAATGACAAAAAGCAAGTTAGAAATTGTTAAAATTATTAAAAATTTTTTATTCTATTAAAAACTCCGAAAAATCTTGCAAATTTTTATAGGAAAATTTCACTAATAAATCCGTAAATGTAAATAAAAAACCGTTTGAAAAAAAAAAGATTCCACTTCCTATCGATAGGATTGAAGATAAGTTTAAAGACTCACCATATTTTGTAAGTATTCGAACTCGGTGCTTTTCTGCAACGTATTTTTTTCTGCTGATAGCATATTATTCTGCAATAAAAGAAAATTTGTCGACCGGTTAATATAATTTTAGTAAAGAATTTGAACAGAGTAATAAAATCTGCCGTAACACTCGAGTGGTGAAAACGGGCTTGCTGTAGTTTTGAAAACAAATCTTAAGAATAAAGTTAAGAACACATTATTATGAAAAGCCTACAAATAAATTTAAACAGTGCGAGAATCCGAACTGTTTTTTTCCTGCTATTCATTGATCAATATCATAAATTTCAAGCAGCTTTTTAACTAAGAAAAATATACAACACAGACATTCTGAAAAAAAAAATTAAAATATACTTGCACTTTAAGTCCATCTATTTGCGCTTGTAATCGCATTAACTGCGCTTCTCTTGCCGCATACCGACATACAGCATCATTCTTTTCCTTTTCGACTGCTTCCATTTTTTTCAGTAGCTGCATTGAAAAATATATTGCAGACAAATTTAATAAGTAGGATAATGTGTTCCACTAGAAAAATCTTTTAAAAAACTACGAAAAGTTTGATCTTTTTTTCTCCAAATAAAATAAATAGTCTAGAAACTAGAAAATATATACTGGAATAAAAGAAAAATAAAAGCCTATTTCCATCATTATATAAGGTCAAACATTCAGTATCATTTTCTTTTGAAAATATCATCGATATTTTAGCTCCGATTGTTTCTAAGAAGAATGAAAAGTTGTTGATAATTAACATACTTGCACAAATTTCTGATCCCATTTCGCATCATTCTGTTTTATGCGTTGCTGATAATACTGCTCACGTGCTTCAGCACGTTGAGTGGTCATCTTCAACTGCAATTCTACGTCCATTACCCGACGTTCCAAACCTTCACGATGAGCACAGAACTCACTGGAAGGAATATTAGAAAGACATGAAATTATACCTCAAACATTAAATGCCAAACAACTACAAAATTTCCTTAAACCGATACGAACTGCTGCAGAAGGTAAGGTTACCGAGTGCTCCAGATCAAATGAGAAAGAAAACCTTCGGCAGCTATTAAGCATTTCCTGAATGCTATCATATTCTCGTCTCACTTTCTCCAACTGTTCTTCCAGTTCACCATTTACTTTTTCTAATCTGAAACTTGAGAATTTAGAAACTTAAATCTTCCAGATTAGATTAGTGGAGCTTCACTGTCGACTACTGATTTAGGTCGGGCAAGTAATCTGAGCAAATTATAAGCATTTCCCAAACTAAGCTGCCTTACAATCTAATGAAAAATGCATTTTCATGCGTTGTATGAATCAAGAACCGGAATAGCTCTTCAGTACTTTTCGGAATCCTTTGTCCATACAGAACCAAGATAGTTTGTGGTAACGGCAAGACTTGATCTAATTATTCTACCGAAAGAAAAACAGGCAACCTTTCTAATTCATTGCACTGTGTGTTATATTTATCGTATAATAAGGTAAACTTCTCCAGGTTATTTTCTGCCATAAGTCTTGCCGTAGTGGTCCCTGATGAAGTCTGTAATTCTTTTGGACATTCTTTAGATGTAAATAAAGCAATCGATAAATTTAATAGCTTGCATGAAATGACTCGAGAATTAGGACACATACTACTAATTATTAACCTTTTCCCCACTATCCTTTTGTACTTCCAATTTTTGCTCAGATTGTTCTTGGTGTGTTACAAAGCCAACATCCAGTTTATCAATTTTTTCTAAACAGCTCGAAACATCATTCCCGGAATCACTTATTTCAGCTGTTTCCGAAGTCCCAGCAGTTGAAACAGAAGCTAGCACATGTACCGCCATTTGATATGCCAAAAAATCACTGTAGTTAAGAGCATGGAGAAGCTTCTGAAGGTTAAAATTTTTTAATTAAATGGTGATGGAAATAACTTCGTATGACTGATGAAAAAACATCCGGAATTTGTCGCAATTCCATGCCAGTCAAACAAGCACCGCCCAACACCGACACGTCTGATTACGGAGCTTAAAAAAAACACAATATCACGGGCCGTCAATGGTACCATCGCAGAGACTAAGCCGTAGATCCCGTAGCCACCTCGTGCAACAATGTTACTGGGGTGAACTTCCCTCTCCCAATACATCACCTCACATGTAACATCCACCAAAGTCCCAAATATCCGAGGTTTCCGTATCCAGTGGGAATTACATGAACTCTCTCCATCTTAATGTGTATTATCAAAGGATGGGAAGAGAAATTTATTGTTGGAATATACAAAAAGGGTATATTGAACACACGCCTGCAGTTAATATCAAATCGTTTTGCAAAGAACTTTAAAAACGCAAATGTGAAAGAACGAAAGTATAGCACATTGATACCAAAACAACGTAGACAAAAGGGATGAAAACCGTTACTAGAGTAGAAAGAAGACAGTACCGCCACCATCAATATTTCACTAATAATGAAACCCCATTACCTTACAAATCAAGTTTCTTAGTGCTGTCGACCTAATAATTTTCTATCGCGGTCATGGATGATCCTGTCTGCAAGGTTAGCTAATTTCAAAGAATGGTACCACTGCTGAACAAAAAATTAAATAGAAACAAGCTAAGTGCAACTCTAAGGTATAGTAACAGAAAGTACTGCTAGCTTATTTTTAAAGAAAATTCAGACAAAAACGAAAATGGAAGACACAAGTAAAGCCAAAATAAAAGAGGTAATGGTTTAAAATCCTTGTATCTTTCACACTTTTCCAGTAGCTAAACTATATTTTCGGTTTCAATCACTTAATGCTAGAAACCAAACATACTTATAGGCAACATTACTTATAACAACATTACTCGCTACTTGGGGATTGTATAATGATACTTAGTGAATGAATTATTATCATACATACGTCTGAGAAACTACGGATCTCTGTACATGATAATAAACTAATTCATCCAATGTTGAATAATACTTTGATTTGCACTATGTCCGATTCCAGCATATAGCACTCCAAGCTTAGTGTTCATACTGCTTACAGGTTTAGTTAGGTTTGATGCATATAATAATAAAGGATGAAGAATGGATTAAATTCAAAAAACCAAATGACGCATTCCAACATGGACAGAAAAGAATACACGTGCTAAAAATTAAAGTCAAAGTGAATCCGAGCTATATAATAAATTTCTAAAAATTTCGTCTCATAGGAAGAATTGAATTTATATTTTCAATCAGATCAACCTAATAAACTTTGATCCCTCTATTATCCAAAACTTTTTCCCGAAATAAATTATTCGAGAGGGAATTTAAAAACAGTCGCCATCTCCATGTCATGAAAATTTCAGAACAATCGGAAACCGGAGCTAGAATTTCCAAATTAGTGCAAGTCATAAAAAAACAAATGCCCCATAATGATTGACGAGACGTGAATACAATGTGTATGAAGTTTTAACTAAAATCAAATAATGTAGCGATGTCTGAAATGCGGTAGCACCGATAACTTTCGACCAACTGTCAACCTGAAAAGATTTCTAAAATATTTGAAGAAACGGACTGATGACATCACGCAGATTTACATAAGATTACATAAACTGAGCTTTCACAGGCTTTAGCAGCTTTCACAGTCGCTGTTCCAAAATGAAATAGCGAGCTTGCAAAAAAAGTATCTCAAAGACAAAAGATATGTTAATAAGAAAAATTTAAATATACTAGATATACACTACATGATGAATAAATCAACACTTGTACACAGATAAAGTAATGGACCAAGCATGTAAAAATAATAACAAACAGTAAGCAACATATGCTTACCCAACAGCAAAACCGATTGCAAGAGTAACCAAATTTGTTACCAGATAAAGCACCAGTGCACGACGCCCATTACCACTTGTGCCCAGCAATTCACTAAATGTCCATCGTCGTTTTTCATAAGGTTCTACAAAACGTTATTTTATGTCAAGTGTGAGTCTTGGAGTGGAAGATAAATCTCCAAAAACAAGTTTGCATTTATATAAAATAATCTGTAATGTATGCTATTTTTCTTAAAAAATTTGTAAATATGATTCAGTGAGATGCCGGAATGAAAACATAAATGTGATACATCTAGAGACCATGGGAAACTTTCGGTTACTGAACGTATCAAATAATGTTTCATAAACCTTTATGATATGTTTTACAGCTGGTACTAACTCTTGCAATAACACAACTGTAACACTGAAATGAATAACAAACTTATCTAGATCATATAAAGAAATAAAAACACGACAACCATGTACCTTGTCCGACATTTTGGCATTTACACACGTATGCACCATCATCCTCGATACTTAATTCCTCATCCTCATCTTCACAACAGCTGCTCTGAGTGAGCTCTCCAACGTCTAATCCAGGGACGAGACTATTTGGCGGCGTCGACATTTCCGTTTCCACCGGTGATGGAGTTTGAGGACCACTGAATTTTGTGTTGACAAAATTATGTACAAATTAAAACCAATGCAAAAATAAAAACCAAACTTAAACATAAATGGATTCAAAGTAGGAAAGGGAGCAACGAAATTAATGGTTGTTTTGGTCAAAAACTAATTCATTAGTGAAGACTACAATATAATCCCGATGATATCCTCCTTATTTAAATATAATTAGACTGAATGCTTCACCAAATTCCATTAAATAATGCAATCGATGGATGAAAGATATCACATCCTCTCTTCTGCATAACACTTCTCAGTTTTAACTCCACTTCTACTTCATTTTCTAACAATTTGAGATTTTAGCTAAACTAACCCTCTTTGCACTTCCGGTCGGCTATTGTAATCCTCCAACCATTCAGCTGTTCTCTTCGTCCCTTGACCTAATCCCGTGACACCAGTAGTTGCAACAGTGCAACGCCCTGGTCCATGGCGAGTATAATAATGAACCGCCATAGCATCACCGCCATGAACTTGTCCAGCATCGGTAACCAATTCAAATGGAGCACTGCAGGCACTGATTGGGCTATAAAAATTTGTACAATTACATAAAAGAAATAAATATTTTCGCCTTAAAATATATGAAATCCATTTAAATGTGACGGCATCCCACCTATCTAAGATGAAATTCGGTTCACAGACTATGAAGCCAACTTCTAAATTGATAGCATGTAATTTTAAAAAGTGAAGATGAAACATGTAAATATGAAGGAACCGTTACCTGAGTCGATTGAAAGGACTGCTATTACCTTCGCCAACAATGACAGTCGTATTCTCAACACCCATAACCACTCCGTCATTATCCACCAATATGGCACTACCATTATCGCCTCCATTCATGCTAATCATGGATGCACGTGATGATGGATTAGCCAATTCCACCCATGAATCGGCTTAAAAATACGAATGCTAAATAACAAATGCATGAACCTGGAGAAAAAAAGAAAGACAACTGCTGCAGCTAATTATATACGAAACGTTCAAGTATCAGGGAATTAGATGTCAACAAAGGAAGACGCCCAGTTTCAACCGCATTACAGTTACTGACACTTGTTAGATTCATTATCAATATCAACAATGGGTGACTGTTGCTGTGATTGCTGGGTAGAACCAGTGTTGTACAACAAACTTCTATTGGCAATATCTTGTCCATTTCGCAGAACTTCCAAACGACTATCTACCGACCGTATACTCATGCTGTTGTGTCCACCTAAATGACAGTAATGAATGGAAAAAAAAAATGACAAACGCAAGAATGAGCGGAAACGCATAAAACAGAGTTGAATGTCAACGTTTTTTATTTTGTTCCAGGAAAAATGAAATGAAGCTGAAAAAGATTCCTCCCAAACCTAATGTAAGTCAATCAGAGCTTTATAAATCACAGCAGGGCGAGAGCAGTAGAAACTGGCGTCTGATGGTTGGCACTGTCCGGAGCAAACTCACGATACTACCGACTTCACAACACCTTCCCCACCCCGCTCCTCCTTATTCCTGCTTAGAGACGCTCACAACAGCACTAAAACGATATTAGCAGTGGAGGAATCGCGCAGTTTATTGATTTTTGGCCACTTAGCACCCTGCCGAGTGTTTAATGCTGAGTAGTGGTTGGGGGTGAGTGAGTAACATTGGTGGGTTGATCCTTTCGTGAGTTTTTTTGGCAGTTTGTTAGGCGTTGCCTCCTGGAGGATATATTGTTAACTTTCTGCTAGAGAAAGTTAGATCTTAGAGGGACACGGAGGAAGAGAGATGATTAAATGGTTATCTGAGGGAGCTTCACATTAACCGTTCCTCGGTAAAATCGCCTGCATTTCCCGCTGAACAAATTATTATCAAATTAGTAACGAAGGATTTAGGAACTGGATGGGTGGTGAAATGAATTAGATGATCCTAAATAGTGAGCTGCAATGCAGCGATCGAGTCTTAGGTGGTAAAGTTTGATTACAACCGCTCTCAGCATCGGAAAATTTTTAAGATGATAATGCGTATGAGAGGGGGAGGGAAGGAAAGTAGGTGAATATGTAGTGTCGCGGTGACTAACAACAAGTGGTGGTAAGTTCCACTGGCAATTTTCTTCTCCCGAGCATTCTCGTGCCGAACACGTGAAGAAAAAAAGCCACAAAAGGTACGCTAAGTTATGAACGTACGAGAAAGAAAAGACAGGATTTCCAGGTAGACCGACACTGAGAGTCACGTACAACAGCTAGCTAGCTGCTGTGAATAACTAAGAGTATTTGGTCACAGCTGAACAAATGTCATCCTTGATTAGCTTGAAACACTCGAATATAATTTACTTTGTTCACTCGCGCCCGCCCATTCTGAGCAGTAAGAGGTGTGCGAGATATTCTGAGTGTTGCTCCTTTTTCCGCAATCTCCCATTCCCTGTAAGTTATGTAAACAACTGTGTATTAACTTTGGATTCAACCTACAAATAATTTGGAGCTGTTTATTCATCTGTTCAGTTATCCATTCGCTTATTTCTTAAGACTGACCTATTATATTTGCGGCGGTGCCCTACACTAACCGAAAGGTTTATTACTGGAATAACAAAGTTGAAGGGTGAAGATCTTTCCAGAAACGGACTCTAAGTCCGAATAATTCATAATTATAAAGGAAATGAATTTATGATTGGAAAGAACAATAATGGCTAAGAAAGAGGACTAGAATTTAGAAAGTTTTTTTCAAAAAGAGAAGAGTGACTCATTTAATGTGCGTCTGAGGAACTGTACTGTAGTACTGTTCACCTCCCATGGTTCATTCGCTTATGTGTCCGCACTGTGAACAAGTATGATCAACAAAATTCCCGGAAGGGTTTCAACAACAAACACTAAGCAAACAGTTGCATTAATAGACTGATTAGGTTTCGTCAATTAAATTAAAAAATGGAGTGGGAGTTGTGGCATTTAATGTTCCTGCTGTATTTGGTTTCACTTGCACTATCAATGGTCAATGAAATCAGAGAGCAGGAACGCCTGTGTACACTGACCTTCAAACAGATTCATCAAGACATTAATGTCACTACTTCTCTAATTTAGGAAAGAAGATAAGTCGTGCTTGTCTTACTGATTAATGAATTCAGATTATTCCGAACAACATATGCTTGTGTATGGACGTTTTTCCGCGTGTTTTGCTTCAATTCTTTAAATCAAGATGGATAATCTGACACTCTTTGGCCGAAAACAATCCAATACGCCTTTTGCGATGCACTATTTGAAATTAGCCTACCTTCGTAAAAAAACATGTGTCCACCTTCATTTTAACATAATACTGATTAACTCCTTCTGCACGAACTTGACGAAAACGAATTTACTTGGCCGAGGAAAATTCTTTCAAAAGCTAAAAATTACTTAACAACTAGTAACTGTCCAAAAATTCATGACTAAAGCCTAGTATTAAGGGTAAATGATATCCCAGCACCCTAATTCAGAATATCCGCTAGGCCCTCTTTCATGATTCAAAATCTTGTAGTAAACAACCAAGATACTAAGAAACTTTTTAATTAGGCAAATACCGTTACAGAAACTCTGCAAATTGAATCATTTGGTAAGAAACATAGCAAATAACAAGTTGTTCCAAACTATCCATCGACAAACATAGTTAAACTATGATGTGGTGTCAAATGTAGTAGTACAAAATTTGTACATATATCTGGATTTCAGGATGGTTCACTGTAATAATAGAAGCAGGCAAATTATGGATTACTCTAATGTAAATATGTGAAGAGCAAGTACATAAAATTATAAAATTAATAGTAGTGAATCAGAATTACTGCATGAGAATTAGTAATATTTAACCATTTTGCGTCTTTGTTAACATACCACTGAAGAGAGAACCGATCTCTGATCTAAGTAGATGAAAGTTGCGAAAGAAAATATAATATAAAGTTCCTTTTTAACTTCTCCCTTCTTGAAAATACGAACTATTATTCAAAAACAAACGGAAAGGATTGCTGCATGACAACACCCTGAAAACTCAAAACAAGTATTATTTAACTTAGATCATCGACCGATTAATGGAGAATTTCAGGTACTGTACTTCGTTTCTCCTGAAATATGGTAGCAAGCACGTACAGCATAACATTTTTCGTCATTTTAAAACAAAAAAATGATGTGACAGTGGGTATTGAATTTGTGCTGTTTATGATGAACACCTTATCAATATAAACAGCTGCAACATTTCATATAAAACGGTCAGACTGAACCACCGCCACACCTGTCTGTCTGCGTATTGGGTTCATTATGTAGGTTCAATGATCCTTCTTCACTGCTGTATTGCCAGCTTCCTCGCCTCATGATATAAGTCACCATCGATGATCTGCACAACTGCACCTCATAAGAAGAGACCTTTGTCGAACACACTTATCTATACTTAAATCTCATTACAGTTACGATGGCGCGCGCCGCGCTTTGCCGTTGCTGGCTCGGCCGTTTTCGAGAATAAGCTTACGGTATGCTTAGCTCATTGTCTTTAGCGGGAATCCCGGTTGCGCTTCATGTGGAATGACTTGTCGTGGTAGATGGTATGTTGTGGCCATACGTACGATACGACTGCTATTCCCGACCTTCTCTCTGTGGGCTTACATTACTTTTAGTCCTTTTCTGCGCTTCGCTTTATATTATTATTTTATTAGCTATATGCATCAATGTACAACTCATGTAATGATTAAATTAAGTGGCTCCAAATAAGTCTGAATAAAAAGACATCCTCCTGGAATCATTTCGCTGCTTCGCTAACTAACAAATTGTCTAGCACTAATCTAGCAGTTATATTGCACTGAACCCACGCTGCTATATACTTGATCACCCATTGACAATTTTTCTTATGTTCCTCTACGTGTGGCTCGATCGGGATTAGCATGCAGCAAACTTTCCGGCATCGTCGATTTACTAATGCTAGTACTTTTTTGAAAAAAAGAGAGGCTAAGATCAGTTTAAGTCTAGTTGTGGCATCAGTGGATGGAGTTTTGGCTTAAATTTGTGGATTGAATTAGCGTCCTGTTGTGATTGCCTGTTTCCGTCAGTTTCATTCTTTAGAGCTGGTAAAATCATTACTTCGTTGTAAGATGAGTTAAAAAAATGCATGAACAGTGTTATCTATTCCTTTTCTCCAATGAAAAAGATCTCGAACAGGAAAGGGAATAGATCTTTTCCGTTCGAGAAAAAAAATCGAAGCTATTATTTGTTTTGTTCGTTTTGCACGTGTTGAAGTACAATGGAATGGAAAAGGAGGTATTAGAGAGAGAGAGAGAGAGAGAGGGAGAGAGAGAGAAAGGAGCGATGAAACGTTTAACTGAAATAGTCGGAAAAGATCCGTTTCTGTCAGCATTATTCATTTATGTGTATTCGGAGACCAATTATCGCCATTCATCCTTGAACATATCGTTGATGCTGTCTTTGATAACGTTTCATTTTGCAGAATTTTCGCTGGTTTGGTTTGAAATTTGTTTGGCTCAGTGGTTATTGAGCATAACTGAGATGCAGTTTTTATTTGCTTATCAAGAGTTCCGTCTTTGACTTTTCTGTTATGATTCTGTAAATGCTGTGTTACTAAAGTTTCTATAAACGGAACAGACAGTTAACTTCCTAATCCAATTTAATAATTATCATGTAAGCTCTTCAGCTTATACTTACACATTTACTGATTTCTTCGATACATACATGAGATTGTGATATTGTAATATTGTAATGATTATTGTAGGATTGTAATGATAGCAGTGAAACATTTGCATAACTGTGCTTTACTTTTTCTTGGTCTTATCAATTCTGTAAAATTTGCTTGATATTAGTTTGTGCATCAGTATAGTTCAGTTTGCTGAGTTTAGACAACTATGAATTATTCTATCGTTGGTCGAACGTTATTTTCGCAGAACTGAAAAAGGGTGAAAAATTTTGCGAAGTTCAGGTGTTTTCAGAAGAGCAGAGAAGAGAAAAAGGCATCAACACTAGGAATGGCTGGACTGATAACAGAATTCACCACTGCTGCACCAAATTGGGAAAGGAAAAGTGACCGCAGCAGTGTAGTAACCGGCCCCAAATTTGGGCAGTCAAGTAATGAAGTAATGGAGGAGGTATACATTCTTTGATTGAATTGGAAAGTCTAGAAAATTCAAGATTGAGGATATTCCATACCTTGTTTTGCTTTTTTTCTTTTGTAGATCTGTAAGTATATCATTAATGTGCTTATTTATGATTTTCTTGAAAAATGTTACATCGTTCAATAATTTTTTCTTGGGTTCAAATTTCAGGTATTGAAATCGTTCCCATTACCAGATCATCCAGCTCCAGTACAAGTTATTGAAACTCTTGACGAGCAACACCAATTTCGTTTAGATGAGGCGGCGCTTGAAAAAGTTCTTTTAAGCTCAGACGTTATAGACAAGAAGGTACACTGCAGATAAAGTAAAAATTACTAAATATTATATAACTACTAATTAGCACTGTTAAACTAATTTCTTATTCCTATAAGGTTTGTCGCATTTTGCTATTAAATGCATTTATTTCATTTTAAGTTAGATAAATCTAGGATCTTTAAGAAGATTCATAGCCATGTAAAAGATGATATGCTACGAGAGGTCGAATAAAACTTTATTTCCACATAAGTATAAATTGGTATACAGGTGTCTGTAATCAGCGTGGCGGGCACTTTTCGAAAAGGAAAAAGTTTCCTTTTGAATTTCTTTTTACGTTATTTGGATGCTTCCGAAGAAAAGCGACGCTCTGGTGATTGGATTTATGGTGGTGATCATTTGGATGGATTTAGTTGGCGAGGAGGTAAGTTGATAACCCGGGAGATGGTTTGTGGCTTAATGGACGAATAAATAGAAACTCATTTTTATGTTTTCAGGTAGCGAACGTGAAACTAGTGGTATTTTAGTATGGTCTCGACCATTTATTATGCGCAATCGGGACGGTGAAGATACAGCTGTTATACTGATGGATACTCAGGGAGCTTTTGATAGTCAGAGTACCGTAAAAGACTGTGCTACCATTTTTGCCCTTTCAACAATGATTTCTTCTTTGCAGGTTTATGCTTTTCAATTTTTACATTGTTATCATTTGTATGTTATTTAAAGAGACTTTCAGTGGTTTTTTAATTATAGTTTCAGGGAAACTTGTTTTTCATGCTTAAATTTTTTTGTTGCAGATTTATAATTTGAGTCAAAATGTGCAGGAGGATGATTTGCAGCATTTACAGTTGTTCACCGAATACGGTCGGCTGGCACTGGAAAACGCATCAGCTAAACCATTTCAAGTGAGGGAACAATACTGAATTTCTATCGTCATAATTGAATTTGTTGAGTCAGAATATTACCTCATAACTTAATTCAACTCATAATTTTAGTCGTTGTTATTTTTGGTACGCGACTGGAGTTTCCCCTACGAAGCAGAATATGGCTTCCAAGGCGGTGAACGTTTACTTGAACGTCGTCTGCAGGTAGATAACATATTTTTTGACTTCTAATTATTTCTTAAAAGTTTGTTGGAGCTAATTTAATGAGAAAAACCAGTTTATAGGTTTCCGAGAAGCAACATTTGGAGTTGCAACAACTACGGAAGCATATACGTTCTTGTTTTGAACAGATATCATGCTTCCTGATGCCCCATCCTGGGCTGCGAGTTTCCACAAGTCCAGTTTTTCGTGGACAAATAAGTGGTATGAGTCAAAAATTTCTTCTCTTGTTACAAATTATTCTGTATTTATCTCTCAGCTTTTTCGCTATTCTGCAAATCCTTTTGAACTTCAGTGTTTTAGCTGGTCTCTGTCGCAAATTTGGTAGGGACGAAAGTCTTACTTCGTTGATTTTTCTCTGTGCTTGAACTTTTAAAATTGTTGCTTATACTTCAAGTAACAAAGTTCAAGTTTTTTGAAACCAAGGCATTAAGTTGTAGACATTGAAAATGAATTTCAACAGCAGTTGCGTTCTTTTGTCCCGCGTTTGCTAGATTGCAATAATTTGGTATTAAAGCGAATTAATGGCCGAGAAATAACTTGTCGTGAACTGGTGGAGTACTTCAGGGTGAATGTTTTCTTTTTTACATTTAATTAAAATTTGTAAATGTATAAAAAGGTATGAGTAAACCAACAAAAAAATGCGTATGTTATTTGCAGGCTTATATGACAATATTTCAAGGAGAAGATTTGCCAGAACCAAAGTCAATGCTGATGGTTTGTTATTTTTTTACAAACTGAAGATGTGAAGTTCAAGGAAAAGTGAGGTAGATCTTGTAAATGTATAAATCTTAAAATCGATTGATTTAATTAATTTGAAGGCTACTGCGGAGGCAAATAATTTGGCAGCAGTTTCAACTTCTAAAGCGCATTATGTGAGGAGAATGGAAGATGTGAGCTTTTTCATTTTTTGGGTGCAGACAGTTTTTTTTATATATAGTCGTCTGTTTTTTTTTTCGTTTCTTCACTTAAGATAGATCCTTTTTGTTTGACTGTGCACAAGTTTATGGATTCGAATCCGTTCTTCAATTAGAATTTGTTCTGCAGGTATGTGGTGGTGATGCACCTTACATGAGTTCAGCAGACTTGGCAGCAGAACATGAACGGTGTTACAAAGAGGCCATTAAACTATTCAAAGCAACTAGAAAAATGGGTGGTGCAGAATTTTCTGAACAGTTCTTGGAAAGATTGGATATTGATATCGAAGCATGTTTTCTTTTTATATTTCTAAAAGGGTCGTGTGAACTGTGCACAAAAGCACATTTGTAAAATATTTTCTAGTAACATATTCATAATCAAAATTTTTATAGGAGCAATACGAAAGTTTTATTAAAGTGAATAACAGTAAGAATTTGTTCAAATCGATGCGAACACCTGCTGTGTTGGTAACATTTATGATCGTAGATTATGTTCTGCAGGAATTTTTCCAGCTAATTGGTCTGGATACCATTGCAGGCTTATTTTCTGCTGCTCTCTGTATTGGTTAGTAGATTTTGAATTTTAATTGTTGCATTGAATTATTCATATTTTGTATTCTGAACCAGTTTATATTCCATACGAAACAACTTGGGTTTTGTGAACTATAGCGTTTGGAATTGATTTTCAGCTGTTGTTTCACTTGGTATATGGGCTTACTCAAGATATAGCGGTAATTTGAGGGATGTTGGTGTTATGGTTGACGATGCGGTTACATGGGCATGGTATAATTTCTTGTCATCATTGACTCAGGAAAGTATGCACCGTGCTGTTGCTATTGGACACCGATTAACGCAGGTTATATTGTTGATTTGTTCTTTATACCCATTTCAGCGAAAGGAAAGCTCTTGGTGTAAATCCTATTTAAATGTATGCTCATGTGATTTTTACTGAAAAATAAATTCCTCAGAAATTATTTCTGTGTATAAACTTACCAAACATAAATCAGACTTTTTGTTAAAAGTTAATTGGGCTTTCAGAACGGTACAGCATTGCATGGGAGGCACTCAGGCGATCGAAAAGATAATAAGAAGAATTCTTGAAAGCATTTTGTAGATTTTATAGATTTGTAGTTTTCGTGAGTGACTGGCAGTGACAAATAGCAAAGCGTCCTCATTATATTAAATTATCTTGATTAGTTACACCTCTTTTTATTTAATTTTCTTTCATATAAGTTTAGTTTATATCGTTTTCTGTTATTCATCACAGCCAGTTAGTTTCAGTGTCAGGAATTTCTGTATCTGTTTACCAACTGTGCCCTTATTGTGTTTCATTATTTCTATATATTATTGGAGTGTAAAGAATTGAGAACTCAGAGCTTTAAGTTGTAAAACAACAAACCTCTGGATTTTTTTTTTTTTTTTCTTTGCATGTACAGCGATTGAGATGCAATTTTAAGTTACTGATGTGATTTATTGTTTCAAAGTGATTTTATGAATTCAGAGGCTGTATAATTCACTTCTGAGGGTAATTTTTTCCATGACGTCGAAGAATTTCATTTAGTAAATATAATAATATTCCGCCAATTCGGCTACACTATAACTTTTCATAATCATGCTTCGCATATTGTAAATATGCGAATTGTCATTTTTTTCTGAAATAAGTCCGCTCTACAAAATGGTTACTTTTTTTTTGGTTAATAGTTGAAGTGTATCGGCACATTTTATTGACATATTTATTGGGTTTATTATTTCAAGATCTGGAGGCTTAGGTTAAAAAACATTTTTGCCCGGGAAATAAAGCATGTTTTTTCGGCATGCACAAAACTTTATATTCAGGAAATGCTACTTTTAAGGCGTTATCTTTTTCGTCAATATCTATCCATTAATCGTATCAGTTTGAATGCTTGTGTTCTTTGTGTACTGAGCGCTTATGCATTGAGATTTCTCGAATTATAAGTGTTGAGTAAAGGATTGTGAAGTTATGTGACTTTGGTTTCAGAACCTCGAGATGTGGCATAATCTCTTGTCCTTATTTCACCCATCTCTCACTACATTCGGATCTTGAGACGAATATCTATGATTAACTGGATTTTAATAGTTCATTCTGTCCTGCATAGCCTTGAAATGTGAAACATTGGTGGCCGTTTGGCGTAACCGGTTAACTGCTTTCCCAGTTTTTGATTTGATGCTTCTGCCCGGTGTGTTTATCAGCCGTATTGGGGAGTTCCTTCTTTATCTCAAACTAACAGTCATTGATAATGTTTCTGATACGTTGATGCTCGTTATTAATTTTGATTGTTATTTTAGCGAAAAGTACGCCAGCTCGTAGCAGTATTTTCTCGTGGGTTTAGAAAGGTTTGTTCTCTTGGAATTATTAGAATGTTGCTTCTATTAATGTCCACTTTTTTAACAAAAATGTTAAAGTTCTGTATTGTTATTTTCTGCTGAATGTTACTGGAAGGTGAATTTATGTTGAAGATCATATCCACTTATGTAATAACTGTCTTTTGCATCATCAGCTTAATTGGTGTTGATTACTGTTTTATAAATGTATTCATTGTGAATTGGGAGCTATGTTTAAATTCCGATCCAAAACTCCTGAGAATTTCTCAGATTTCGGTTTCAAGCTGTAGTAAAAACGGTAATTGGTTGAGTTTAAAGTTGGTAGAGCTAAAATTAGCATTTGCAGAATTCTTCGGACAAATACAGGTAGATACTTTAAAAATTTCCTACCTCTACGTTTAGTTTGTATTCGTTACTTGTAAGGTCTTGTCAGTACGTAATTTTGCTGTTACTATTACTGATTTATTGTCGATGCATCTAAGCTAAACAATTTTGACGGAAGTAAACTCCATCATGAACACGTCTTTCTGTTTCATGAAACTAGCGCTTACAATTTTAAATTCTGCCTGAAAATTCCATTGAGACATTCGGTGGTATTGGTTAAATACCTCCAAAGTAAGATATACTGTTTGCTTCAATTTTTTGACGCCATTTCTGGATTTGCGGTACTAGTTTCCTACTGCTATAGTTCTAAGGAACACTTCAAAAAACTACCTATTTATTGCGCGTGAAATTTGAACCTCTGACCGTTCATTTCTATAGGAATAACATATTTTTAAAAGATGGAAGCAATAACCTGTTCAGTAGAAACAGTGTACATTATTTCTCCCTGAAATCTTTTATTCTTTGTTCGGTACCTCTTCAAGCAAATCTGTGATGTGACTGGGAATTACGGGAATCTAGTTTAATTTGGTCCAGTTGAATCTATTTCAGTTCTTTGTCTCTCGCTGCACTCTTCATGTGCAAAAATGTATACCACTTTCTACACTATTGTCGAAGTAGGTTTGCTTATCATTGAAAGGAAGCATGTCGGATATTGCAGACAGCGGTCATCGTTGATCTCTAGGTGATAAAATCTAGGACCGTGGGAAATCTGTGAAATGTGCCAAGTAAATTATTCTATAACATGATTAATAGTCTTCTCAAAGAAAGCTACTATGTAAGGCTCAGTTCTTCGTCACCATGGTAACTATGTGCTGTTGGCTCTATAAACTTGTTATTTGCATTTTGCCAACATAACAAAAGCTATTGCTTTCGTCGCTTCAACTTCCGTTAAATCTGTTTCAAGTTTGGAAAGTACTCTGTTGAGCCAAAAACTCAGTCGCACCAGACACCACTGTTTTGGAAATTCTTTGAATCGTCTGCTTCCAAGAATTTCACAAGAAACTTTTTGAATTGTGAAATGGTAACTACTGTAACTCATTTATAATATAAAATGTGTTGGATAAACTGTAATAAATCATCCCAATTATTTCCTCACTGTTTGCAGGGCTTGCTTGGACTGATCAGAAAATTCAAAAATCAGCCAGGGAAAGAATTCAGGATATTGTTGCTTGGTGATTTTCCTTTTTTTTTTTCACAAATAATTTTTATAAATTGGCAGAAAGTCCTGAATAACATTTTTCTTGCTCACTTCTGTCCATGTGGAAAATCTTGATCTGGATTTCTTCGTGAATTTTGCGATACGGTGACCTTCTTCAGGCCTTATGCGATACGCAGGATTGTTCCATTCAGTGTATCACATTACGCAAGTACATGTCAGACACGTCATGCATGTGCTCCAGACTGATCTTTTTATTTTCGTATGTGAGGAAGCGACGACAGATTTTCTCATTCTTTTCAGGCTTGGACAATGCCGGTAAAACGACAATATTAAAGAATTTAGCTTCGGAAGATATAAGACACATTACACCTACGCAGGTGCAGTCCATGATTTTGGATAAGAGCTCATCTTGTTTGTAGTAATATCATTCGGTGGTGATCTCATGTATGATCCTGCATTTCAGTGTTTTAGGGATTCAATATTAAAAGCGTAGTGTCAGATGACGTGAAATTGAACGTATGGGATATTGGTGGACAACGAAAGATTCGTCCATACTGGAAAAATTATTTCGAGAATACCGATGTTTTGGTAATATTATGGAAAAAAATTGACCTGCTTTTCTTGAAATGAAAGTTTCTAAGATTTTTGAAGATTTCACTTCTTAGTTTTACTTTCAGTAGTTTGTTTATTAACATTCGTAGTATTGTTGCTTTTCAGATATATGTAATTGACAGTTGTGATCGTAAACGATTTGATGAAACAGGCATGGTAAAAAGTATTCATGATCAGTTCTTTAAATTTGTAATCACCTCATCAGTAACGCATCGCATAATTGATGTATCCAATCTGAGTTATCTGAGATATATATGTCTAAAGTTTAATTTTGGAATGACAATTTTTAGAGTTATCAAATAGTGGACAAAAAGTCATCATAAAGTGTAGCATAATGTATTTGTGAAGTAGGACAGCATAATAGCCAGAATATATGGCCTGCAAGTATTTTCAGTGTTGCCAATGCAGATGACATTATTTGGCACACTGGCATTATCGGTCATTATAAAAAATTTGCTTAGGAGGATAGATTTGAGAGAGTTTCTGATGTATTTTTTGTAAATTTACTTCAAGGTTAGGGATCTTTTGGAGAATTTCCAAGTTCAAGCAATTAATACCGTCAAAATTTCTGTACAATATTATAAATAAACGGATTTTGAATAAGCCCCTATTATTGCATTGCAGGAACTCTTTGAACTTCTAGATGAAGAGAAACTCAAAAATGTCCCGCTATTGGTTTATGCTAATAAACAAGTAAGCTAAATTAAAATGAAGGTCGTGAGCTCTATTTTGGGGGTTAACAAGTTTTTTTTTTTTAAAGTCACTGTCAATATATAACCAACAGAAGGTGTCCAAATATGACCCTCAGAAGTTCATGCGTCCCTCAATTTTCTGGAGAAATTTTGTGATTTCTCAGCAAATTTTTTACTTCATTCAAATTATGCAAATCCTTCCTTCGTCTTTGTGGCTGCGTCATAAGCATCTTAACTCAGCTGTTGAAAACATTCCTTTCTGTGGAAGCTTCTTTCATAATTTTTTAAATTTAAAGGATTTGGTGACAGCAGCTAAAGCAAATGAAATAGCAGAGGGTTTACATCTGTTATCAATCCGTGACAGGTCTTGGCAGATTCAGGCATGTTCTGCTGTTACTGGTGAGGGTATCAAGGTATCTATCATTTTCACTTAAATAGTTTTACCATAGAAATACAAGAAAATCATGCAGATCAGCGTGTTTGCATTTTTGAATGTACAAAAATAGTAACCATTTTCTTTTTTTAAAATTTTTCAAACACTACGAAAATGGTCAGATTTTGAAAATTCCAATACAAGGGACTTGAGAACCCTCATTTGCGGTCAAAAATAATTATATTAGCTTTTCATCTCACCACACAGAAGATATCACTGGATTACTAGTTAAGCAATCACTAGGCTTTTCTTAAATGATATGTTTTTATTATCACGCAAGAAATAAATTGATGTCGTTTAGTGCTGCTTGCATTCACCTCATGAAAGTATTTGTTCTTTGTAGGACGGAATG
The DNA here is from genome assembly GCA_005281725.1 of Wuchereria bancrofti. Classification (NCBI taxonomy): domain Eukaryota; kingdom Metazoa; phylum Nematoda; class Chromadorea; order Rhabditida; family Onchocercidae; genus Wuchereria; species Wuchereria bancrofti. The sequence goes on from SSBO01000012.1 coordinate 3,450,259, forward strand.
GATTGGATCTCGAAGAATTTACGACAACAACAGAAGAAGCCGAAATAGCGAGCAGTGTATAGGAATTCTATGAAATCTAGAATTTTTAATTAAAAGTGGGAAGAAGCAAATGATGCATTCTATTGCCAATGAATTTATTATAAGTGAAACCGCGATATAACCTGAAACACTTATTGATCAAAACGCAGGTCAGGAAAACATCTGAACTGTACCCAAATCGTATCAATTATATAAAAGAATTAATGCTTGTTAAATAGTCCCATTTTCATGCATTTTATTCAAATGACCACATCATTACCTTATACATATTTCGGAGGGTAATTTCATACTAATCTAGAGCATATGCAGTACAGCACAAGTTACATCATTGTCAACCATTTTGAATTTACTTTTCTGTAGTCAAAAAATGCCTTAAGAAAAAACGACAAAAATCTGTGTTAGATTTCATGACATCAGAAATGGGTCAGAATGTTGCATAGTAAATCTCAATAACTTTTGAGGTTTTTCTGTTTTATGGAGTGAGCTAGATGAGTTTAAACCAGTTGTTGTTCAGTCAGTCAGTCTCAAAGCATCATTACGACCAGTAAGACATGTATTATGCAAAACGATGTACTTTTAAAAATTTTTTGAAATCTCAATTGTTCCGTCACAGAGTTACAAACAATTTCAACCTGAACTCTTGTCAAACCATATGTCTGAAACAGAAAAGATATTGCATGTGTTATCGACTAGAAGTAGATAGTTCTGAAAGACGGGCAAGTATAAAACGAATGTTCTCACGTCTGATATGATGGGCTTCATTGGGATACATTATGGTAAACGAACAGTCCCCTAATGTTCTTGTGATCTCGTAGAACTTACGATGGTAATTTCATCTTAAATATAATTTCATCATATACAGTGAGAATAATTATCAACACATCTTGCAGTGGTAGTTGATAAAAATAAGACACACAGCCAGAGCGCCAACTGACAGCGGAATAATCACTAACAGAATAATTAAATTACTGCCACGACGTCTTCCTATCGAACCTACCGATGATTCTTTCTGAAAATGCATAATCATTTTATTTTATTGGCAAAAGGTAGAAAGGTACTTATAAACTCCGTGAGATGAGTAATAAAAAATTGGGAAAGGTCAATCAATGGAAACATTCTCAAACAGTATAGAAAGATTTTGTAGTGATTCAGTATCCAGTTACTTCGATGTTTAGAAGTTCTACCCTTTCCCTTACCTCAACCAGATTTAACGGCTGTGAATCAGCCACATTATCAGTGTTTTCTTCCTCAATAGAACCGCGCAGGTATGCAAATGTATTGCAAAAATCTTCTTCGCAGGCACAAACCTGAAAATAATAGGAAGTGGAACAATTTATTTATGATACTTTCAATATTTTGAATGTTACAAGCTAATCTTTCCCAGCAGACTTCCCAATTAATACACATCTATTTCAAGTTGCACAAATCTACGGGAACCGATTTAGTGACAAAAATGTTTGCGAACCTCTTGCCATCCGTTCCAGTTGTGCTGACATCTTGCCAGATCTCTTGCATCACCTGCACTGCTACATAGCTGTTCCATATGTGCCTGGTTATCTATAGCAGACTAAGAAATCAATTCAATACTGCAAAACAATGAAATCCATGAAATTTTAATAAATTTGTATGTTTCATCAGAATGAAAACGATACCTTCACTGCGGAATCCAATCAAACACAACTCTCCAGTACAAATCAGCGAGTCTTCACAGTTTTGTTTGTCGCAAAAGCATCTGACAGTACTTTCTATAAGTGAAAGACATTACGGTAAGAAATAGAATACATCATATTAAACAAATATGAAGATTTTGTCTTCGAAATAAATATATTTTAATGGAATTATTTGCCAGTACAAATCTTTAGCCTCTATTCTTTTTTTTTTCTTAAGAGAAGAAGCACATAGGAAAAAATATCCGTTTTTGTCTTGCAAACACAAAATGAAATGGCTTTCATTCTTTGTTAATTTCAAGCTGCCCGGTTTTCTTTTTAATTCTGATTTTTCTGTCCACAAACTATTCAGTAAATCGCAATTCTGCTTCAAAAATTTTTATGCATCAGAATAAAATGTTTGGAAAACAGCAGTATACAAAATATTGCTTTCTAATAAAATATTGCAAAAACTCTTAGAATTTAAAGGCTTTCCTCGAATTTTTTCAAATTTATAGCAAAACTACTGAGTGGTACCAGAAAAACATTACAGGATCCGAAATTTCGGGTTATTTCTGGTCCAACAAATTCATCCAAGTATTTGTAAAGCTGCAACTGAAAGAGTGAACATAGCATCTCGGGAATCATTGCAATAAGAGAGAAAACGATTAGATTATCAGATATTTCAGGAAAAGTGTGTAGAATGTACTATGCAACAATGTTGGATAATATAGAAGCACCTTGGAGACAATCCACAACTGACGATAACGAAGCAATTACAGAAGACAACTGAACATATACTAAAGAAATATCAGTGATTTTTCTTTAGTATATGCCCTTTTCCATTCATCTTTCTCGTTTTCTTTTTCTTCTTACAAAAGCTTTTTTTTTTTCAACAGTGATTCAGGACCAGTGAATATGTTTGTTTTAAAAGAGAACGGGAGAACAGCTTCATTTTCTAAATAAACTATTTGAGTATCACTTCTAAAAATATATCTAGCATTTGTTGGCAACCAGTGAATTCAAAAATTTTCGTATTTCTCAAAAATTAAAGGAGTTAACAAACTCATGAACTTTGATGTGTGATTTTGAGTCCTAAGAAAGATATGGGCAGAATAGTTTCAAAACATTTATGAACTTAGTCATATTAGAAGTATTGGTAAGAGGATAACAACCAAGCGATGGCTATCCTTTGCTAGTCACAGTAAAACATCTGTATTGTTTCCCGTAACAGTATCTGTGATAGCGTATGTGAAGATTTTTTCAATTGGCTACTTTCAGATTTAGGAAATATGAGAAATTTCGGATTCATTATCATATATTACTGTATTCATGTTATCAGCATTATCATGTAAGTTTTCATATCTTTTTGAAGTTAATGCTAAATATTAGACTTGAGAAAAAATAAATCGTTTTTTCAATCCCTTTCAAAATGAATGTATCCATTAGTCACAGATGTAATTAAAAAGAGGAATTTTTCTTCAGATAAGAAAAAAAAGAAAAAAAGAGGAATATTTCCATCAGCTAACGAAAAATTGGAGAGGGATGATAAATGGAACCATTCAGTCAAAAGTATCCCTTCAACTTACACTATTTTTTTTTTCAATTTATCGTAAAAAATTTTTTGTCAAGCTATGTAATAAACTTTC
>SSBO01000012.1:3453601-3601101 GCA_005281725.1 Wuchereria bancrofti
AAAAGAAAAAAAGAGGAATATTTCCATCAGCTAACGAAAAATTGGAGAGGGATGATAAATGGAACCATTCAGTCAAAAGTATCCCTTCAACTTACACTATTTTTTTTTTCAATTTATCGTAAAAAATTTTTTGTCAAGCTATGTAATAAACTTTCGAATAATTTCAAATTCAGGAATTTTTTTTCTGCAGTTTTTCAGATCTGACTGGTTCTAAATTAGCTTTTACCTTAGATTGATTTTTTTGTTTTGATTCAAAATTCCACAGTGAAAACAGAGTTGCAGTAAAAACAGATAACGAGTTGAACTCTTCTTCCTAAGAGCAAACCTTATCTCATCCTAAATTAATAAATATGAACTACATCTACAATTCAACATGATGATAGTATTCGGATTCTTGATACATCTGTGAGCAATTTCTTTCATTATTTTTGAAATTACATTAAAATTCTGTGCCCGATATCTGATCAATGTTCCTTAATTCTTCATAAATTCAGCAAGATGGTAACACTAAATTGATTAGGCGTTGATAGATCACAATTAAAACAAAGGTGAAATCGTGTTTTAACAGAAATGTGTTTCAGAACAGAAACTCAATAATCTAACATCTATTCTCAGTTTTTCAGTCCTTATAATTAATTAATGATTGAAATGCTGAAGTTCCTCTTTATGTAGTGACCCTCAGTTAATTTCAATTATTTGCCTTTTCGACTGAATTACATCAGATACAAAATCAGGAAAAGTACATAACTACGTTACGACATTTTCTATCGACCTATTTGAAATTGTTTCAAATAAAATAAAAATGGAATTGATAAAATTGAAATGTAACGTACGCGCTAACTGTATCAGCTGTGAATGTACCAAAGCACACAAACAGAGGAGCATCACAGACGGCAATAATCAACTTTTCCAGAAAACATCTGCTTCACTATGTTTTTGCCAGCAGTGATAGTAACACATACTCGAGAGCAAAGCAGTAATAAGGTCTACACACCACCAAACCAATCCCTAAAGATATCTTAAAATTTCGATGTTTAATTAGCTATTGAAAAAACGCCAAAAAAAATGATAAAAATGTACCTTCAAGTTTTGTTTCTAAAACTTTGCTACAAATTTATAGCAATTTTTACAATATGAATAGTGCTTCAAGATATAATTATCAAAATTAAAAATCAAAATATCTAAAATTCCTAAATTGCTTTATGGGGAAAAAAACTTGCTTTACTAAAACTATAAGTCCATTTAAAAAGTTGACTCATTTTACAGATAACTGGAAGAGTTCCAATTAACATAATTGAGAAATTTCCAATTAAAACTTAAAGGAAAGCAATTTCATAGATAACCGAACGTGAAGGAAGAAATCAGTGAATCAGTGGTTGACACGGAAACATATTTTTCCTCCAGCAGGTGGAAACAAAAATGAACCAGTAATTATATTGGTTATCAGTTATTAAATTAGAATAACCGAATCTATATATGTTTTACTTTCCGGTCTATGTTTTCGACCTGTGGTAATATATTTCCGAGGTTTTAGTTAACTGAAATTCACAGTACATCTAGGTAGTTGTATGTACTTTTAAATCTTGTAAAATTATTTGTAATATATTTAAGTCATCCAGAAAATTCAGTTGTTTTGAAGTGGTATATAAAGGAAACAAGATCCACATTTAAGAATGCTTAGTTCACGCATTCAACTCTTTCTGATCCTTGATATTTGGATAACATCTTGTCCTATGACAATGTGTTTCCGAGCTTCTTTCTAACTTCATTACGATATGTTATGTTTTTGACAGATAAGGTCAAGTGATCTCAAAGTTGGAAGAATACATATTTAAGAACAACAAAATAGATGGAAGCCATTCAGTTTTTCATTTGTTTTGTCTGTGCATTGTTCGTTTCACTAAATTTCGAGAAATGAGATATATCCAATATTCGAGAACGACAAGATATATCCAGCAGCACAACTCTGTTACCAGACTTTGTATAACATCCGTCCACCTCACATTTCATTTATTCTAAGTATGGGTCTGCTAAGACTCGTCCTTTCCTGTGTTGACTTTAGTCTTTATGTGTCTCTTTCTTCCCCTATTATTTATAGTACATCCGACATTACACAAGAATTGAGAAATACTCACAGAGTTATTCTTCTTTCTAACTTATTTTTTTGGTCAAGTGATCTCAAAGTTGAAGAATGCATATTTAAGAACAATAAATTTATTCTAACTTCCCAAAATTACTTAATAATTCTTTTGTTTCACTATTCCATATGAAATAACGTCTTAAGCAGAAAGAAAAGAATAGTTCACTTCCATTCAAAAATAATGTCGATTGTAGCGTACGCCGAAGCTAAAATTACATTTTCATTGAATAGTTTTTAACTTTTCTTGAAAAAAGGAAAACTGGAACAAATTGTAACTAATGCCCAAATCATATTTACTGCTTTTGAAGTTTAGGTAGATTTAAAGTTTTCAGCCTACTATTTCAAGTTGTCCACAGACTTTACAATTCCAAAGTCGATAGGAAAATGAACTTTTTGGTTGACTTCTTGTCAAGTGCAACATTGCGAAAAGCTTAGTCTTGTGAGAATTTTCCTGATCAACTGGATTAGATTGATTGAAGGAATCTCACAGAAAGATATTACGATCACCATTTAGACCAAATACTAGAGCGTTAAAAGTTATTGTCAGCTGATAATGAAAAACAAACAAGAGTACTTTACTAATCACTTTTTCTGATGACCTCACATTTTCACGAGAAAAAAAGAGAAATGAAGACTGCGAATTTCGATGTCATCTTCTTAATGTTGACTTGGCAGGTTGAATGGAAGTGATATTGCTATCAAGATAATATCAAATACAACTCTTCATTCTCTTGCTTTTCCATTCTATCTTATCCGTGTTTGTGTGCAGCATCAGATCACATGGCAGATATGTAATAGAACTAAATATAATAAATTTAAATTTTAATGAAATATGAACAATGAAAAGTTAATTATTCTCATTTTCAAAATAATTAACTACAGCGCTTTTTAAAGACAATATTGAAAAGAAAACTGTAACAATTAATTCTGAAATATTTTCCAGTCTTAATCGATTTGCATCGTGCACATAGGACTGATGAAAATGTAGTAGTAACTTTTGTGATTAAATTTCAACCTTGTAACATCATTAGACATTCAGAGGAAAAATAGCGGGAGTAGGAAGAAGGAGATAATTATCACTGGATCAATGGCAAAAGACGAAATGTTATCGTTGGTTCAAGAATAAACTAAGTTGTTGGTAATTTTAGGACAACGAATGATGAGTGGATGGGTAAGATAAGGGAGCGATAGTGAAAAAGCCAAAGAAGCTGGGAAACAGTGTGGATCACGGAGTGAGGAAAAGAGAAGAGAGGCTTAAAGGAATGAATGGATATGAATTGAAATTGGTTGTTATTGGAAGCTTTCTTAGTGGGTCGATTTTCAACTGAATGTAGAATTCAGAAACAGCAGCCTTTTTTCATCCGGAACTGATCGAGTTATATGCTGAATTGCCAACTTACTCTCCAGTAATCCCTCATTACTATTACTCTTTCAGGCTGCTCACTCTGCCATTACAATTAAACGGATACAGAGGAAATGGAGCAATACTTAGCCGAGCAATAGTCGACCAATTTCTCTTCCACCACTCATTGAAAGAGTAATTATCGATAGAACACTACTTTGCTGTCCTCACTGATATGCAAAATTGCTAAATTGACAGAAGACCAATAATAAACCCAAATATCGGGGCCAGGATCAGTTTTAATTTCAATGCAAACAATCTTTTGACTTTTCATAGAAACAGGACATCACAGTCTTCCCATGTATAGTCTTATTATGTATAACCGAGCGGGACGAAAGAGCTCTATCGTTTTAATTTTCGTCTTGCTAGCGCAAAAAAAAAACTTGAAGTTAAGGTGAAAATGTTGTTGTTTTGGCTTTCAGAGCTTCATCCGATATTGGTAATTGTAAAGTGTGTAATCAATGTATTCAACGCGTATTCGAATCGTATTTAACGATTCAGCTCAGAACTGTATCATCATTATATGCAACATATCAAACAATTCAAAAAGTATATGTGGTGCGGTTAAAATTGCAAATTTATTAGGAAATTCAGTTGAAAAATACAAGTCTGAATTTCAGTCATGAAAGTTGTTGTTTCAGTTTACAAAGCTTCAGCGAAGATTACATTTCGTGCTTTCTGTAAAGTCGGAACCAAGATATAAAAGAAAAGTAATATTTGGTGACCTTTACCCTAGCAAAATGATTCCAGACTTATGTAAAAAAAAAGAAATAGAAGTAGGGTATCTTATTTTCCTGTAGCAAAATCCCTAGGATATATCCACTAGTAACAATGAGTACGTCATTCTTTCAAGTGCTTTTTCAGCACTGCCAATACATTTCCTGATGACAACCAGTAATGAGAAGTAGAACCGTTTTTATACTTCCCCGTAGAACCTAACCATCTCAGTGTTCGTCAGGATTTTTCCACTTTACAAATAATAATAGTCATAATAATGCTGAACAACAACAGCTTTAGCAACTTGATTTATATAGGTTCCATTTTATTAGAGACTATCCTGCTAAACATCATACCCGTCGCTGAAAATACAGGAAAACTGATGAAATGAGGCTCATTACAAGACATCATTCCTCATCGGGCAATAAATACCGTCGATGGAAGTGTTTGTCATCACAGATTTTCTAATAATCTGGCAAATCATAATACGAAAATGCTAATCTACAAATGATAGCAACCAGTAAAGGAATTTTCGTATCAAACGGCACCAAACGAGATGCCGTTTGCGAACATGGATATTGTGATTCATCCTGTAAAAAAAAGCAACTACGTATTTAATCATCAGAAAGATAAAAATTCTTAAAAGCTATTCTTAAGCAGAATGAAACCATGACAAATTAGCAACAACTTAGCAGAAAGTAGTTGCATCTCCTAAAATTGAAAATAAAAAAAAATAAATAAAAACTAAAAACAAAAGTCCAATTTGGAGAAATAAATTACTTTTTTCAAAAATTGATGGTGCAATTCAACAATTTCAAGTTACAGATTATTTCTTAAATTAGTGAGCTTTACCTCATTAGAATGTACACATTTCGATGGCGATTTACGTTGCTTTGCATGGACATGTCGACATTTCCTATCGCTAACATCTTCGGAAAATGAATCCACAACGTTTATGCTTGAGATTACTCGCTGTTTATCTGAAGCGTTATCCACCTGCAAATAATTAAATACTAAATCTTGATTGGCTGATGTGCAATCTAAATTTTTAGCACGGTATTTTTTTGTATAGATAATTAAATTGCTGTTTATTTTCCCAATGACTGTAAGTAAATATCACTTTCACTAAAACTTTTTTAAAAAATTCCTTGAAATGTTTAGATTATTTTTCTATCCATTAATCTCTATTCTTTGATCTTAGAACTCGAATCTTTAAGTATAAAAGAAAGAATCTTAACCTGGTTGAATGTAGTGATAAATTCCGGTGGCATTGAAAGCGGACACCGTGTTTCATCATAGCAAACAGAGGAACTCGATACCGGATTGCTCTGCACAATAATAACTAACAACAAATTGGTATTTGGTACCCAATGAGCATACATTTTTCTGAAGCAAAGGGTGTTTTTAGCTCACTATTATAAATCATTTCCATAAAAAATCACACCAAACAAAGACCATTCAGCCTTTTAACTTACACAGCACATTTAGCAGGATTATGCTTGCACGGGCGCTCAGCTAAATTATCAGCAATTAGTGCTGACGATTTAGGCATCTCCCGTCTCGACCCATTGCTTGACCAATTTTCTACGCCCCAATTTGCCAAATAGTACTTCGCTGCTTTATCACATGAAAATGTGTCGGTATCACCAGTAAACGTTGCAGTGTACGCTGAAGAATGTGGTGAGAAAAATCATACACAGTGAGATTTTTTAAAATGTTTTTCTTGCTTAGATTTCATTCTGATCCAACTCTCTCATATTTCTCTGTATTTTTGAAGTTTTAAAATAAGATGCAATTTTAAAGGAAGGCTACGGCTAATAGCAATACACAGTGAGAAATACACAAGTTTAATATAAAGTTATGGGTCGGTGGTCTGGTAATAGAAATTACATGTAAACTTAAAAGTTTAAATCAAACCATCAACGTAAGGATGTATTAATGACGCGAATATTTGAACAATAGCAAAATTTCGCAATAACGCCAACAGTCGATTCCAAATCTTCAACAACGACCCAAATATTGCATTAACCTGAAAGATATATAATTCTCGCTTTGCTTCTCAGATACGCTGGAAGATACATCTTAACTTTGAGTTTTTAAAATTTTGCATATATTACATAATCATAAACTGGATAGTTTAAATATAATATCTTATTTCATCTTACCCTAAAAGCAGCACCAGCAGTATACATAACCATTTCATTCTGTTTACAGATTGCTTGATAATCAACATAAGTTGTCCTGTAAAAAAAAAATAATTTCAGTCGTCTTTTAGATAATTTAATTTTAATTTAATCTAATTTAGCCAAACAATTTTAGGCAGAAACTCAGCTGAAATATTCCTCTCAGTGATACGAGACCTTAGAAATATTGAATACTATAAACATCTATCGACATTTTTTGAGCATACTCAGTGTAATAGTTATTTCTCAGCAATAGCGTCATTGTTCGTTCTGTAATTCGATTCACCGATCCAAACCAGCGTCCTAACAAATCGAAATTCTTCGGGATTCCTGTTTCACCTCCAGAAAATCCACTAGTGCTACTTATAGAAGTATTTAAACTACTATAAACAATGTATGCATGCTCATCCAATAGAAAACACCATCGGCGCTCATCCTTCAATAGAATATCATTCCAAAAACTATAATTTTCGAGAAATTTTCCACAAACTGAAATTTGTTTTAGGAATTTGTAAATCCTACTTTGAAATGAAACAATCTAAATTAAAGTAAAGCACGATTCGTTCACCTGTGGCCCACAACCAAATTTCTTCATTACTTTTGCCATATAGTCTAACGTCAGTTCCAATCCCACTACACCAACTAACGCTCCATCAATGTCCAGTGCTTTAGTGACTGTTAGAAGAAGCGAAACATTTTCTGGATGACCGTATGTTGATCGCGTCTCCTTTTGATACCAAAGATAGGCTAAACAATGCTTCAAGTAGATGGTCTGGTCCGGAAATATTTTTTACTGCTAACAAAGTTCGGTGATACATACTTTCTTTATTTACATCAACAACCAAACGCCCTGGCATACGAACGCTGCGTTGAAAGTACTGATCTTCACTGGAACGACGATTTAAGTCTCTGATAAAGTGCTGATAGCTCCTGGAAAGGAGAATGCATTTAAGTTCGAAAATCTTAGCTGACATACACAGGGCATCAACTTGAATAAAAAAACTAATCATTTCATATATTCAATCCACTGATTTCTCGACAATTATTTTTATTTTACTTGTAGATTTATTCATAGAGAATGTCTTTTTTAAAGTCATATTCCTCTCAACTCTGCAGCTTCTATGAGCTATAACTAATTTGCAACATTGTTTATGAAACGCCAACTAAAATGGCCTAGAATACTGTTTTAAAGAAACATTTGCTGCTTCGGTATTGCTTGAGCAGTAACTGTTGCTGACTTCTGTACTGATGCGGTTTCTGACGTCATCATAAGTGGCAAATTAGGATTAACATTTGTTAATCCATCTGGTAATTCATCCCAATATTTTATCATACCCGAAGCGGTAGCAAACCAAACAAGATGAATTTGTTTCCTATAATAAAAGCTTTAAACGATAATCTTAATACCAAGAAGGCTGATATAAGTTACTAGCTAAAGCCAAGAATATTCAAACAATGATGTGGAAATTGCGAAGAATCTTTATACTTACTTTTTATTGTCTTTCCAGTTGATATCCCATAAATTTGTCAAACCATTGGTTACTTTCATATCAAACAGAAAACGGTCAATGAGAGGCTTTCTACATTCACAATGTTTAGGTAGACGTCCATCTACACGCATTTTTCGGACATACTCACGGAAGGCAGCCTCGGGAGTTAAATGCATGTCGCGATTGTTCAGTAAGCAATAGCGCCTAAAGAATGAAATATTGCTGAACAGACGAATATAAATAATATCGAACAGGTAATACGTTTGCATTTTAGCAAGTAAACTTTCAGTAATAACGAGAAATAATTGGCAGAAACCGGAAAAAAGAAATCAGACCAGGTGGGATGCATCAGCCAGTTTGGCATATCATACCATAATAATTTCACATCACCATAGTTTATTTCTTTTTTTGGTTTTAATCGTTTCTCGTCATCCTTCGCTACTGCTAATCCGATACTGCAATCAACCTGATGAGGCGATATGCTGTTTGAACCATTCAGCTCTATACCTAGTTTAAGGATAGAAGAAAAAGGATGACACTTGTCCGACTAATCGCTTTCACACAAGCACATTTATCTTTCGAGTCTTGGCGGAAGACAAAGTTTTACCGTTTTGTAATCAAAGAACCATCTCTGATTATCCAAATCTAGACGTTCTTCAAAACTATTACCTTTCCTACGCTCAACAAAAAAGACATACGTGAAAAGCGATTGTTTCAGGCACTGAGAATAATACTTGTTCGATTGACGGTACACACGTTCCTGCAGCCAGTATTACGAATTATTAGACAATCAATCAGTAAAAAATGAATAGGCTTACCAAATTGGCCGTTGCATATAATATATCCAAAGTATATGCATTGTCACTATCACAATTAATCATTGAACTACGCATCTGAAATGTCAAATTAAAACTTTTCTTTTCAAGATAAGCAATTAATTTAACCAGTGGAGTGCATAGTATAAAATGTAAAGGAAAATGTCAAGTAACTTCGAAATAATTTTGTGGTCTTAATAACCTATTTTTTTCAAAATTTTTATTTTAGCCATCATGAAAATTTGCTTCTTTAAAAATAAGCAATTCTGAAAAAAAAACAACCAAACGGACAATATATTCTGAATTCGCTCAAAAACAAAAACAGCAAAAGCACAAGTACAAAGTGTGCAAAGACTGTAGGAAAAATTCAAAAGACAAAGAAATACAAAATCCTGAATTTCATTTTTTCTATTTAACTGAAAAATATCTTGGAAAATTTTCAAAATAGCTTTCATAAAATCAGTTAGATAGACTCACAATGTTCCAAAGGAAAAAAAAAAAACTACAAACAGGAAAGATATGGCATGCAACTAATTGTACAGACAGAAACCATCAATGGCGTTGAATTTTACCTCACTAGTATCGTACTGTAAACGATTCTTCACTGATAAATGATCGTTTAACTAAAAAACTGCCAATAGATATGTAAATTAAATTTAAAAAAGCGTAGTAAGAAGAGCAGAAGATATACAGAACAAGCCTATTGCATTAAAGATTCAGATTTTGTCAATAAAACTGTAGGTGAAAAACTAACTATTTGTTGATTTTGAGGTACTTCAAGTTCCAAAATATCGATATTGTTATAATTCAATTTCATCTGCTTTGTTTCCGGATCCTATAAAACTTGATCTACACTGGAATAAAAATTAGTCCTATAATGAATATGAATAGGATTTTTTCTTTTTATCATGATCACCTGAAAAACACACTTATAAAGGATGCATTAAAAACCATATCAAGCTAATGAGGACAGTGCTCTTCCAGTCATTCCACTTGCAATAGTTTACACTTACTAGAGGGCGCATTTGTGGATGGAACATCACATAACCATTATTATCCAGCATAAATCCATAGCTTCGACTTCCAAACTGTAAATTAACGGTTTTTCTAAGCAGAAAGAAGGTTTGAACTTACCAATATCATTGCTCCGGTCGATATTATGTTTCATGGACTTCATGAAAAAGACAAAAAACCACTTCTTTTCCGTTACACCGCACACCGGGAAGTCTCGATAGATAGATATATGCTGTATGTAAGTTGAAATTATTTTCCAAGAATGTAACATACATTTATGATATGAACCAGTTGTGCTAACTCAGTGACTGGTACACTGACGGCAGCAACTCCCATCAACTCTTCATCTTGGATCACAGGATAACTCACTGTTGTAACCAACATTTCTGTCTAAAAATAAATAGAAACACTCTTAATTATCGGTGACTTAACAAGCCTTTCTAAATCTGAGGGTAGCCTCTTAAGAGGATTAATAAGTTGAGAAAATTAACAATAGCAAAGATAAGTAAGTGTTAGATAAGATGAGAAAAGAATAGTTTGATTATCATTATGAATTATGAACATACTTTCTCCCATGTAACTTAGAGTCACTAAGCTTTAAGTCTTAAGCATCCAATTAACTAACAACAGGCCCGAAAAATCAAACTGATGCAAATCGTGTTGTGATATATCACTGGAAGCTTTTAAAATAAAATTCTGAAATATGACGAGTAACTAACCCTTGGATCCACACGTTTGATTCGGGATTTCTGGAAAATACAGCTATTAAAATGAATGAGACATAGCTTAGTTAGTTCATGAGAAATGAAAGTAACTGAAAGAGAAGTTGCAATGCAAGATTTAAAAATAATAAAGATTAAAACTTACTTTCTTCACTGAACTTTGACTGATTGTTAGCTGGAAAAACAAAACCTATTTATCCACAAGGATTTCAAAAATCTACTTTTCTTTGTAAATTTTCTACATTTTCGCCAAAAACTATGATTTTTCAGATATTCGTATTTAAATATATATATATGTTTCAATATGAAGTTGAGGGCTCGTCAATATTTCAAAAAATTTAAAAGTGAACAACATGAATATTTGTCATAAACATATCTATAAAAGGTTGAACAAGATCAAGTTTACCAATCGCTCCTTATATATACCACTCCAAATGGCATCCCTTTCAGCAAAACTTGTACCATGCTTACCGACTGTCCGACTCATTACTTTAATGTAATGCTAAAAATCATAAATCTTTCGAATGTATTTAAACTTCCCTATAGTATATTGGTTGATAGAAATAATACTAGCCAAGTCATCAAGTAAATAACGGTTAATTCGGTTATGACGGAAACTAATAAACAAATAGATAACAAAAACTATGAACTGAAGGGATCTTTTGCTTAAAAACAAATCTAAGCCCCTAATCAGTTTACTATTGGCTGCAAATATCGCAGCTACAATCGGATAAAAATAGTAACTTTAGATACCTGAACTTTTTCTTGCACATCAGCCAAATTACTGATATGCACCATGAAACCTTTGTTGTCACAAGCCATCCATTTTACCTGTGCCATATCTGTTGCTTCTTCCCCTATTAGAAATGAAAAGAAACGAACCTAAAATCAACATTCATTGAACACAATCTTCGGAATTCAGATTTCTAGTAAAATTTGTAAAAAAATAAAAGTAAGATTTGTATGGAGGAGTTCACAGTTGGCACCTCAATCCAAGATATGAGATAACCAACTGGGAACTATATCAGATTACTGTAATATCGCATAGATAATACTGAAATGATTAAGCCATTCACCGATTTATTTTTATTGTATAGCTGAAAGATCTGTTTGAAGTAACTGGGTGCTCCATCAGTAATTAGCATAATGATGTCGTTGCAACCAAACTGTGCCTTTTTTCCCGTATAATTATGCATCTGTAATAAAGCCATAATCCTATATTATTTATACAATACCGACATTTCGTGAGGTATTGTTAAGTGTTTAGCATTTCACAAAAATTATCCAATTTCTTCGTTTTTGTTTTCTGTCCATTTCTTCACTATGGAATAGCAACATCTATGAATCTGAGAAACTTCATTTAGATCATGCAAAAACACATAACTTTATTACTTCATCTAGATTTTAAATTTCAAAAAGAAGTATAATTTCTAGTTATTTTAAACTCAATGCATTATCCAACTTGATATTCAGCCAAAATTTAAGTTTCTTAGATTCATAAGTATAGTGATGCTATTTGTAACATTAAAGCTAAAGTGCTTCTACGAACTGCCTATGCGTTCGCAAGTAGTACGAACAAATAAATCAAGGAAAGCAGTACATGCGAGAAATCAGTAGTCAACGGCTGTTTTACCTTTCAGGAATAAGCTTGTACAAATATTATGCCGCTTTTAGTACCAAACACAGCTAGTGATAGCTTGCACTTACTGCCTGATAAAGATGATTCGGAATCACAAGGATATGATCTTGAACAGCGATGTAATGAACATCAGCAGGTAGTACACCACCAGCTAGCTCCCGACGCACTGCCAATTCTTCAGGCGTCGTGAAATTGACCGATCCAGGAAGCTATATGTGGATGAAGCGCAAACGACAATAAATCGACAAAAAACAGAAACGAACAATGAAATATCCCTTTTAGGCTAACTTAATAAGAGCATTTTGACAAATGACATGGAATCTACTTGTATCCAAAAAGTTTGTATTCACTCATCTTCAAGATTATCTTCAGAGGTTACACTACAAGCATAATTTAATACGTAACGTTAGTTAATAATTTAAGGTTAGCAAGATAGTTTGGAACTGACAAACATATAAACTATTTATAAAAGCGTAAGACGTAAGCTTTGCTCTTGTGGCTTCAAGCGGTTTCATGAAAAGCGCATAAAACATAAAGCGAAAGCAACAAAAAAAAAACTGGACTGCGAAATCAACTTGTTTGCAAATTAAAAGAAAAATTTTCCACGGAAGAAAAACTTACTTTCATCAATGTCTCGAAGGCTTTAATCAGGCCTTTCTCATACTCTGCCTTACCCTCCGATGACATACTATTCAGTCGAGCTCGTAACATCTGAAACATTCCAGTTATGACAAACATATCTTCTTAGACTCAAATACAGTATTGGAATGAAACTTTTAAACATTTAATCAAATACGAAAATAATTCGTCAACCGTACCACTAAATTTAACTAAAGATGAAATGTTGTTAAAAGGGATTGATAAAACGGAAAAGGGAAAATGAAAATGTATGACAAAAATACCTTCTTGTTACGAACTGTCGCTTGCAATAACCCAGCCTTTTCGCTACATTCATCCAAGAAACCAACTGTTTTTGAGAACTGCAGGATAATTTTATCACCAAAAAGAAAAGCATGAAAAAAAAATTACCCATATAAATTCAAATCCCTGAAATAAATGGTGTGAAAAAGTACTGACAAGTAATATGTTGAAGAAATCATTGTCGGAGAGTGTTTCCAATATTGCTTCCACAGTTTGCTTAGCTATTTCGAATCTCTGGCCAAGCATTGAACCAGACATATCTAACATTATAATTACATTTTTGGATAACGTCGCAGCATTTATGTACCTGGGAATATAGCAGAAATTTACGCTCCACCAGAAAATAACACAGAACCAAAAATAACTGTTGTGAAAGATACAGAAGTTTTTAAAATTATAGAATGAATAAAGATGTCGATGTAAAAGTTGAAATTATTTCCATTCAGATAAAAATTAAGAGAGAAATACAATACAAATACGATGCAAATGCAAATACAAAACAATCATATTATAATGTGGGGGACGGTGATTTTTATAAAAATTTTCATATTTACCATTCCGTACTCCTGCAGTCAAATAAATCAAGTTTTTCCGCACGATTGTCCCATACCCACGATACTGCTGTAAAATCAAATGACTTGTTATCAAGATGAAATTTAACTTAGGATGAACACAATCTCCATAATAGCTCAAAATATGCCGAAAGTGACGACGCAATCCCAGAAAAAAGAAATGATAATAATAATTTTCTGATGAGTTACACCAAATAAATGTGTAATCTACCTGGATAGTAACGCATAAACCCAGATTCCGAACAAAACATTTGAAAAGCGAGGTCATGCGTTTCTTCCTGATTTGTTCGGTATAAATGATCAATATTAGACCAATCTATCTTCAACAACACTTCCGGATCTGCAAATGTTTTCAACCGCAGCTTGTTTGTTTCTGTATCAATTTAAAAAGAAAAAAAAATATCACATCAAGAAGGGGAAATATGAAAATTAAGAAATATGAAAAAAAAAAACTTTTTGATCCAAAAAATTTGGGTGAAGCACATATCATCAATGATTACATGCGGAGATTTATTGCAGCATGTATTGATTTATTCAAAATACAGCATAATGTGGAAGAATTCTGCTCACACAATAAGTATTTCTAATTTTGAAATATTTAGCTAAGCTACTTTCTTACTTCGGTCATAAACCGGTGTTGGAACATGAACAGCAGAAGAAAGTAAACTAGTTGGAATTCCATACAAATTAGCATTCGGTGTTAAATTAAACCGTCGTGTGCTGTTTACCTGCAAAAAAACACTAAGGAAAGAAAACTAATAAGAGAGAATTAAGTGAGACATGCACAGTCTTCAAGAAATATATTGATGTGAATTTGCAAAGAATGAACAATAGGAAGAGTGGAAGACCCTCTATTTGATTTCTGGATTATTCTGATTTCATATCTTCAAATTGGCATCTTTGTTACAATCGATATTTTTCGTTCCATTTATGTTTTACATAAGTTTATAATCAGGGACATAAATTCCGGAAAACTACCTCGATAACGCTAGCGGTATGATCGTGCACATACACTCGGGCAGCATCAGTTTCTTGCTTAGCAGCCATGAAGCGTATGAAATGCGTGCTCGTCGGATCATTTACATCGTGCTCAGTGAGATTAGCGAGATTACGTGATTCCAAGGATACTTTCGCTTCCTGAGTTTCACTTCTAATTCAAACTAGACTTAACATTCAATATAATTATCTGCATAGCCACATTAATTTAGTCCTTTTGTTTTAAACAACTTGAATTTTAGGTGATAATTTTCGGTCAACCTTCACTGCTGATTTCATCTGCACATTTTCCTAATTTGAAAATAATAAATTTACCCATGCAACTTTAGCACGTCGTTTCAAATATGACTCGACTGCATTTTTTGCCCTTTTAAGCTCTTTTCGAGGATCAAATATTTCAACTTCGCCGTAATTTTTATACATCTGTAATGGTCCTGTTATGAGAAAATCAATTCTGTATAAAATAACCGTACTACCACATCACGAAAATGCAAAAGTTAAAAAAAGAAAATGGAAAGCATACCGAAATTATATCACTTTCCCTGGTAGCATCACTAAACATTTCTTGCAGATGCTCGCTCAAAAGACTGGCCCATTTTTGCACACTGTACAATTTTAAAATTCAATTAACTTGAAAAGTTCAGCTTTGACTGATAAACCTAAGGAAGAAATTATCAAACATGAAATTTAGGGTTGGATCTTAGGATAACAATATGGAACAAAATTATGATAAAAAAACTAAAAATTTACTTGAGTGTGAGTTGTTGTGTTGGTGAACTGCAGTGTAGTTGTAGTAGCAGCAGCAGCAGTAGCAATGGTATTCGTAACCAATTAACTGTTAACTGCGAAGCCATTTCGGTTTTTTCCAGAATCTAGTAATTCATCTATTTTTGATTCACAATCCGGCTGCTTGGATATCACTTCATCCGCCGTTGTGCTCGTCAAAAGAGGAGAGACGCTAGTGATCTCACTGATAAAAATGATAGCTTCAATTTTTGGAAAAAAGAAAATTATTTGGTTGGATATGAGGTGGTCACACAAAACAGTCCAGCTATTAAATGATTCTGTTCTCATAGGAATGAGTTAACTTAAGACATCTTATGAAGATGATGCTAATCAGAAATCATTTCTATCAAGTTTCAGAAACAATAAATATGTTTAGTTCTTTGGGGAATTTCAGAGATACTTTTCGAAATGTTTAGCAAAAACCTTCGGAAAAAGAAAACATAAGAGATGAACCAGTGAGAATATTAAATTTGGAGAAAAATTGTTTTTGATACGCTTGGAGATCGGATTGCAAAGGTACAAAATATAGTATTATAGGGGCTGACATTTATGAAATACGAATTGAAAATGATTAAAATTTGCATTACATGGAATTAAGAAGTGTATGGCATATAAGGCCTGCAAAAAAAAGAAGCAAATAAAATGACGCACAAAAAAACTTGAAAAGCATAGTGAGAAATATGAAACTTTCAGCATCATTTAATTAGCAACACACTTCTAATATTAATTAGTCGAAAAAAGCAAACTTAGAACTTGGGCAATTTCCACTTAATTTTTCTAATTGTCATCACTTCTGTTGAATGGTTCCACTATCTTTCATTTTTGCTTTCCTTATCTAATTGACATAGTACTACCGCTCTAATTTAAGTTCACTGAGTGATGCAACATAATCTTGATTAGATATTTTATTACTGGTCGTTGGCAGACGATTACCATGACCAGGATCATCATTAAACCACTTGGATAAGCTATCCATTATGAGGAAATTGTAGTAGGCATGTGAAGATGAATGAATGAATGCCTCAGCATTCAAAATTTAACGGTGATTCTATCCATCTATCAGCTAAATTTTGCGAAATAGAAAAGCTTATCGTAGAAGCAATAGCTGCTTTCATTTTCAGCTTTAAAATGAGGTGCTTTCTTCGAATCGATTTCTGCTAAATGTTTGTAATAGCACCGCAATACATCCATTCTTTTAGCCCACAAACAGCTAGCTATATGATAACACACATAGTCTGATTCTATGCTATCACCCACCCGATGTGGACCCATTCATGACCTAATCCGTTATCGCTTTTACTTGCAGGTATTTATTTGCGCATTTTGTTACAAAAGCAAAAATGCATTGAATCATGCAGTTGGCTTTCTGTGAGAACTGTCTCTTTTATGGTTATGATACATTTGGCCTCACTTCTATCAAAAGAAACGAGATTGATCTATTCTGAGTGCTGCATATTCCTGAAATTTTGATGGCACAAATATATTTTCGATTAGTATTGCTTCATTCTCTTTCAGATTATTCCTTCGCTTTCACGTGGTTTTACGGAAATACATATTTTCTTGGTTGAAGTAGTGATAGCATCAGAAACAATTAATCTTGAGATAAATGCGCTAAGACAAAGTACATAAGAATGTTAATTATCAAGACAACTGTGACTTGATTCTGATGATACATTTGGCTTATCTCCGTATATCTAATTTCGAATAACTGACGTGCATAAATAGTGCACATTCAAATTAGGTGCGAAAATAACTGGAAACGATTCTACAGAAATATTTAAAGCACGGATAAAGTATGGAGCAATCTAAATCGGAAGTTTGCATCACTATATGGAATGTTGTATCACATAGATGCAATCTCCCTCCGAACGTCCAGCAGGAAAAGCTCATGACAAGGCAATTCTCCGCTTTGACCTGTTGATCTGTAGCAAAAAAAGAAGCGGCTGATGCATTGTAAGAGAAAGAGAGATACCACGAGCAAACTATATGCAACCCTAAACCAACAGTTGAAAATGGGGAATAGTTACAATATTGCACTGTCCCAAAGTTTTGTCTACCTGTCCAGTATGCATTCAATTGTATTGCGCCCCACAGAATGCTCTAGAGTTGGTCAGTTATTGGAATATGGGTCAGATCTTATGGAGGCTGTTACAGAACTTAGAACCATTCCTCGGATTATTCTGTTCCACTTTTCTTGCCATGATTTAAGTTCCCTGCATTCATTAACCAACAAGATACTTGGATTCTTATACTAGTGTCAAACAAATGTGTTTGAACACTCACTTTGAAATTGGAGTTAGAATTTTATATATAAACCGATGACCGTATTTTCCATGAGACACAAAATTTTCAAGGATGGACTGCGTTAACTCAAGTATCGGGTTCAGTGAGTTTTTATTGCAGACTTGAAGTTTTGCTATAAAGTGAGTATTTGTTGGTGTTTGGACTTGTTTATTGAGTCGTTTTCGTCTATGCACTCTTTTGCTTTGCTTATATTTATGTACAAATTTCGTTGACTATTGCTTAATCGGCAGTTGAAGTTGAAAAAAAATTTTTTATTGAAATTTTAGGGAGTTCCGAAATGGCCCTCAGCTACATTGTGACAGCCTACAAACCAACAGTAGTGACCCATGCTTTGGTTGGTAGTTTTATTGTTCCTACGGAACTAAATTTAGTGCTAGCGAAAACCAATCGCGTGGAGCTGTTTTTGGTCACACCGGAAGGACTGAAGCCTCACAGAGAATGTCCAGTGTTTGGACGCATCGCAACAATAAAATTGTTCAGGGCACCGGGTGAGGTATGAATTCTTATCTCTTAAATCTTTGTATGATCTTGGTCTGTGATGGTCTTACTGGTGTCACAAGCCGATACTATAAGAGATCTGTTTCCACATTGAAGCACGGAGGATAAAAAAGTCAGGCAAAGATAGCAGCTATTTTTCGTTTGATTTAGGTGCAACTGAAAGAGGAACTGATAGAAAAGTTGGGTGAATTGTAGGATGTGGATAGCTTGCTAATCCTGACAGCTAAGTATCACTTGGCTATAATCCGTTGGACACCAACGAGCGAGTTGCGTACACGAGCTTCAGGACATATTGTGGATCGAGTTGGACGACCATCCGAAACAGGAATGATAGCAACTGTTCATTCATCAGGAGTAAGATATCCTTTAGTTGTGTTTAGCTATCGAAAGATGGCTATCAAAAAATGGTGCGTTTAGAATTTTTTAGTTGCTAACTTGCCTAAGGAAACTAATTCCTTACACATAACAGATGACAGCAACTTTATTTTTCACATTCCTTGTAGTTGATGGTGTTTCGTTTATATGATGGCCTTCTGAAAATAGTACAGTGGAACGAAGGGAAGGACCTACGTGGTTTCAATGTTAGATGTGATGATTTATACATCGTTGATATAACATTTATGTCTGATCCTGGTAATCACTAATTTTCTACAGGAATTATTAAGTTTTGGGGAGAGGGAGGGGGAGGCTGGTTGTAGTTTTATAGCAGAAAAGTTTTTACAGATATAATCTGACGATTGAACACTTTTAACTGGTCATCTCTTTCAGACCGTCCAACACTTGCCTACATATACCAGGACGATAATGGACGTCATATAAAGGTAGTTACTCTTAATATTGATGATAAAGAGCTCAGCTCTCCTCTTTGGAAGCACGATAATCTCGAAGGGGAAGCGAATATAGTGATTAGTGTTCCAGAACCTGTAGGTGGATGTCTCATTGCAGGCCCCGATGCAATTTCCTATCATAAAGGTGAGCTTTTCGTTCATGCTGGATTTCAAACTCACAAATCCAGTTTCACTCTATGCTAATCTGTTCTGAATTACAGCCACGTGTACATTAGGAAAATCTTTCACAGTATGACGATATGGTAATATGTGGAATGAGGAGTGATTATACTGTAAATTGTATATAAATTGTATATAGTTACATGTAGTAATTCATACCTAGACCATTACCCGTTCCATTATATTCACAACTTCATTAGATTAATAGCGTTCCATATATACTTCTCTGATTCGGGCTGTACGATTCAAGTTTTGCTTAATTATTTGATATGATTATTACCGTTTATATACGTGTAACCACAATAATAAAAGTTATACTGCCTTAGCCTTAGTCAAAAAATAGGATTCGAAATGTCGATCTGGAAGTGCGAAAAAACAAAAAATTTGTGATAATAGTCTTGTCTTCACTTCTTTTATTCCTTGTTTCTATTTGCTGTTTAACAAACCTACCTATTTGTAGATCTTTGGCAGAATCACAAGCTTAGGCTTCTAAAACTTCGAGTGATTTTCACAAACAACCTTTTTAGCGCACTATAAATTAGTTGTTTTAGGTGGTGATGATGCTTTGCGTTATGCAGGAGTGCCTGGATCAAGACTTCACAATACTCACCCAAATTGTTATGCTCCAGTTGATCGTGATGGACAACGTTATTTATTGGCTGATTTAGCTGGCAATTTGTATATGTTGTTGTTAGAGCTGGGCAAAGATCAAGAACAAGATGAGAACTCAGCTGTGATTGTGAGGGATATGAAGGTTTGAATTGAAGCATTCTATAGCAAGTAGCTTGTTTCTCGTATTTTATAATTATTGTGGTGTATCTTCCCTGTGCAATTATTACTGCTTGACCTGAAAAAATCCGAAGTTGAGAATTTCCTATTTGGAAATGACCTTTAATTATAGTTCCATTTTTATAGCTAGTCATACTGAAGTTCAATGTAATTTTATGATTTGAAGACAATCTCATTAGTGTAAGACGTCATTAATATTCATATTCAGTCAGATATTGCTAATTTTCGTGTTTTTTTTTTGGCATTTATCTCAAAAGAGAAATTGTTAAGTCATTTAGTGTGTGTAGCAACGGTGTGTGCACAGTTTCATTGTTTAATGTTTGAATTGTGTTTGTTTTTGTCTTTCATTGATTTTATGCAGGTCGAAAGCTTGGGGGAGACTTGTATAGCAGAGTGCATGTGCTATTTAGATAATGGGGTCTGTTTTATTGGTTCACGTTTTGGTGATAGTCAGTTGATACGTCTCAGTACAGGTTTGTTTTTTTAATAGAACACGCATGTTATACAAAATGATTTCTCTAATTTCTTGGAAATTTTGTACGAAAAGTCTTGAGTGTAGATGATAATGGAATTTATCTCAGGTCTTTTTTTGTGAGTATAGCTGATTGTAACTGCGTCGAAAAAATTTATTTTTCATAATGAGTAGAAATCTTCCAAGGAAATAATTTTTAATATCAGGAATGCAATATATTTAATGTAAAAGCAATAGTGATACTTTCAGACTTTCGATTCCAACACATTTGGTTCTATTCTTTCTCATGTTTATTAAAACCGCTTGGCTTCTTACTTAGTTTTCTTTTTCTTTGATTTAGAACCGCGAGCTGATGGTACGGGCTACATATCTTTGTTAGATAGTTATACAAACCTGGCACCAATAAGAGATATGACAGTAATGCGGTGTAATGGACAACAACAAATCTTAACATGTTCTGGAGCTTACAAAGTAAGTTTGTCTGTTTCAATACCATAGTCTCAAATAAACATGCTCATTTATTAATCCGTAATCGATAAAAAAACAAAGTGGGTAAACGAAAGAAAATTGAAGTGTGGTCGATAAAAAAAAAACAAGACTTTGCATCATTTCACCTCTTTCATAATTGCGTATGTGAAATCTCGCTGAAAACTTCACCGACATATTTTTCAGGATGGTACCATTCGTATTATTAGAAATGGAATTGGGATTGAAGAATTGGCCTCTGTAGAGCTAAAAGGCATCAAAAACATGTTTACCCTTCGTACACGTGGCGATGAGTTTGATGATTATCTAATTCTCAGCTTTGATAGCGAAACACATGTGCTATTTATTAATGGAGAGGAGTTAGAAGACACAGAAATAACAGGTAATTTCACATTAATCATGGTTTACAGTACTAATTTTATCATTGCATTTATTTTTCCAGCTTAATATTAATAAACTTGGTTATATTTTACATTTTGGCTACGTAAGTTTCACCACCTCGAATTCTGAATTCAGTATGTGGTCCCAATTATTTATTTTCAGATTTGATCAATTGTTTTTAATTGTAGGTTTCGCAGTTGACGGTGCAACCCTTTGGGCAGGCTGTCTGTTCCATAGTAAAACAATTTTGCAAGTAACACATGGGGAAGTAATTCTTATTGATGGCGATAATATTCAAGTGTGGAAATCTCCGAAGTGGATCACGCTTGTTGCTGTCAATGAAATAACTGGCATGAATTTGTTATTGATCTCAGATCTTTCATTATAATAATGTAAACTAACTCAATTATCGCACTGAGAATGATAGAGGGAAAAAATTCATTTTATTGAGCAAAAAAGAAAAAAAAGTGATAGATGAAACGTGAAATAAGATAAGATGTAGTCTTGTCTAATTTTCAACATGATTTTTATTCTGCAAAATCTTACTACTCTTAACAGAATTGTGCATTGATGTGGAATAGAATTGAGCAAAAATTTTCAGCTTTATAAGCTAAACTATGATGAAAGATCTACAGGTCAGTTGGTGGTAGCTTGTGGAGCTCTCCTGATATATCTAGAAGCGAATTCTGCGGGTTTTAAAGTGATCACCCAAATAGAATGCGAATTTGAAATTTCTTGTATTGACATTACTCCTATTGGTAAGTTATTCGTTCGTTTGAATTCTTTAGTAGTATTTGAAAGATGACAAGTATGAAAAATGAAGAGTAAAAAGTTCTTCAGTACTAAATTCTGCGAGCCCATATTCTGTTATTCACTTATAAATCTAACTTCACAAACTATCCTTTCAAACTTTTCTTTGACTTCTGACAAGTTTTTCATCCTATTTTAATGAAGCAAGAGGATAGATGATTTCTTATATACAATACTCTTGTCTAGAATGGTTACAATTCCTATTTTAAGGGAAAGGTACACTGCGTTCCGAAATATGTGCTGTTGGCTATTGGACTGATCTTTCGGTTGCGTTACGTGCTTTGCCTCAGTTGGTGGAAGTAGTTCGGGAAAAAATAGCTGGTGATATGCTCTCTCGATCTATTATGTTGAGCCCAATGGAAGGGCACGTTTATTTGCTGGTGGCGCTTGGAGATGGAACGGTGCATTATTTTCAAATTGATATGAAAACTGGTTAGTCTGAAGTTCCTCAAGTATTTGTGTTAAATTCTGTTGGTAATCATCGGGCATCTGTTCACATACTCATTTTTTTCACCTTATTTTCATTTTAAATTAACACGAAGTAGTTTCGTGTTTCAGTATGAGCGGACGCATGCTGCACGCTACTTTTCTGTTATCGAAAGATTTGTATTCATTCCTTATACGACGCGAGAAGTGTATTCACTTTTCCATGTAGGAATAAGTCATATATTTTGTTGATATATTTAACTTCAGGTGCTCTTTTGGATCCAAAAAAAGCAACTCTAGGGACACAACCAATACATTTGCGTAAATTTCGGTCTCGATGTTCTCCAGTTCATAACATCTTTGTATGTAGTGATCGGCCAGCAGTCATTTATTCTTCGAATCAGAAACTTTTATTTTCCAATGTAAATCTTAGAATGGTTTCTACAATGACACCGCTTTATGCAGAAGCTTATCCAGATGCGTTGGTACTTACTGATGGACATTCCTTGGTTATCGGTTAGTCCTAGTCATTAATCAGATACTTTTTTGGAGAATTTTATGTTGATTTCCGTTGTTTTCTTTCTTTTTTTGAGGTGAAATAATATCGGAAAACCTCCTTTTCAGGTAGAATCGATGATATTCAGAAGCTTCATATTAGAACAGTTCCACTAGGTGAAAGTCCTTCTCGAATTGCTTATCAGCCGGAAACGAATACAATTGCTGTAATTGTTGAACGATTAGAAGTGATTTTGTTTTTGTTCTTTTATGTGGTGTATATTTTCTTTTTCAACCGTCCAATGAAAAGATCGACGAAACCAGTTTTACTTGATCGTGGGAAATCAATGCTTAATATGCAATAAGGAATGTTTATTTAATATTCCCCAGTATAAGCTAAGCCATGTGTTTTATTTTCGCTTCCCTGCAGTTTGTGGACGCCATGGGGAAACATCATTTTGGGCAGTGTGCATCAAAAAATGCGATGGAAACATCAAGTAGTCGTCTGAGCTCCATGAGGCGAGAACCTACTCCGGAATGTTTGGCTGAAGAAATGGAAGTGAGCAGTTCAGACAAATTAAGGCCCAGTTAATTAGAGCGCGTTTTTCATAATGCATACATTGAATTAATTACAAAACAATCGTTAAAATTGGTTAGAAATCATGAATTTAGATCTCAGGTATTTCATTTTGAAATCTTCGCCATAGTACGCATGTTTTGAAATTGAAATGTTTGATTTTTTTTCTGTTCGCATACTTGCTATGGATTCATTAAGATTACAGGTCAGTTCAGTTTTGTTGCTGGATTCCAATACATTTGAAATATTACATTCGCATGAACTTGAAGGCAGCGAGATGGCAATGTCGCTGACTTCTTGTCAACTGGGAAATGATAGCCAACCTTATTTCGTTGTGGGTACTGCAGTTATCATGTCTGATGAAACGGAATCTAAAATGGTTATTTGCACTGCATCTGTTCTGAGTTATTATCTTCTTGTTTTGTAACTTTCACTTATACATACAGATTTAGTTCTTCAAATCAGTGACAGCTTGTGATTGCAGGGCCGTATCATGATGTTTCAAGCGTCAGAGGGACCGGAACGCATGCGTTTAGTGTATGAAAAAGAGATTAAAGGAGCCGCTTATTCGATTCAGTCTATGGATGGTATGGAAAATCAACTCTTGAAAACATTTCATTTGGTTCCGTTATTTAACATTTGAAACTTCAAATTCGAAAATCTGAAGATGAAAAAAGGAAGAACATTTCTTACCATTTCTGACGTCCTAATTAACTGAAGAAGCATCTTTTATGATAAGAAGGGAGATGTTGTAAAAAGCTTCTGTGCTCAAGTTATTTTATCGTATTCGAAAACTACGAAATTACAGGGAAGCTAGTGGTTGCAGTTAATAGTTGTGTTCGGTTATTTGAATGGACTGCGGACAAAGAATTGCGATTGGAATGTTCAGATTTTGATAACGTTACTGCACTATATTTAAAGACGAAGAATGACTTAATTTTGGTTGGCGATTTGATGCGGTCTCTTTCTCTTCTTTCCTATAAATCGATGGAATCAACGTTTGAAAAAGTAGCTAGGTAAAGAGCTTATTTGTCTTTTATGTTTAGATAAGGGTAGCGAGAAAAAGCGAAGAGTTCTGTCTGTTTCATCTATCTGACTGGTATCCATACTTTTAAAACTTGATGTGTATTAGTCTGTTTTACGTCGACGAGTGATTTTACTTCTTAAATCTTAAAGATTTTGGGTTGTGATAGTGCAATATTAGTTTTTTTTTCTTATGTTATTAATAATTATTTTATGATTTCAAGAGATTTTATGACAAATTGGATGTCCGCATGTGAGATAATTGATTCCGACAACTTTTTGGGTGCCGAAAACTCGTATAACTTATTTACGGTAATGAAGGATTCATTTACAGTGTTCAAAGAGGAGGGAACAAGATTACAAGTAATTAATGTTTTCATTCCATCCTCGAAAATTTGCAGTATGTTGTATTCAAATGGAGGTAACGTTTGATGACGATCACATCTTCCTTTCAAAAATTTTGCATTTTAACGGGTATTGCAAAATATATTGGAAGACATTTCTTCAGGAATTAGGATTATTTTATTTGGGTGAAATGGTTAATGTATTCTGCCATGGATCTTTAACTGCTACCCAAGTTGATGTGGCGCCATTGTATCATTCTTCAATTTTGTATGGTACTTCAGATGGTGGTATAGGAGTTATTGTTCAAATGCCGCCAGTGCTTTATACGTTTGTTTTGATTACTCTAATAAAATTTATGACGGCCTCAGTTTTTAATTGAAAGAACTTTCTCTTTCTGGTTCTACAATTGGAAGTTAAGAGTGAACTTTGATTTCAGCTTCCTACAAGACGTTCAGAAACGTTTGGCTGAATACGCAGAAAACTGTATGCGAATTTCGCACACACAATATAGAACATTTGAAACAGAGAAACGAAGTGAAGCTCCAAACGGTTTCATCGATGGTGATCTAATCGAGAGTCTTTTGGATATGGGCAAAGATTCTGTGGAACAGGTCGTTAACGGTCTTAAAATGCCGTTGTTGAACAGTAAGAATACATTATTTTTGTAATTTGTATTTCCTTGACTGCTTGCAAATACAATCCATATTTGTTTGTCCATCCCCTAACTTTTTTCTAAGTGATAAAAAGGGTCATTTAGATATTTTAATTTTCCAAGAATGCATCCTTCTAACTGATGCTTAAAGGAAAGTTCTGCTTATATTATTATAAACTCTGGTACTATAAGTAGAATTTTTATTGAATTCTCAAATAAAGCAGCTGAGATTCTTTTAATTACGGAGAGTGGATTTTGCTCAAATCTCTCAAGTTTAAAAGTATTTTAGTTGAAGGTAAGTATTTTGACGTGACAAGAACTTTGTGACAAAGATTTATGTAGAAGTTTACTCTGAAAATTGAATATTTTTGAAAATAATATCAGCTCAGAATTATTTCTTAAGAGGCTTGATTTGCTGAGAAAGATGCAGAGAGAAAGAAGAAAAGAACGAATACGACATAATCAGAATTACTGGGAAATACATTAAATGGATAGATAATTTTGATAACTGTGACTTATCCTATAATGAAGGTAGTAGGTTGAGTTATCTCAATGAGCTGCATTTGATATCCTTGCATACGGTGATAGCCGATGTGCTATCTTGACCACAACCACTTCACCACTTTTGATTACTTTCTGTTCTTACTACAGGCTAGCTAAGAAAAGAAATTCAAAATTTAAGTCTAAAAAAGGATAAAGATAAAGTCTCGTAGTGCATGCTTCATTATCAGAAAGTAATGTATCATCTAATTTGGTCTTTTGAGTTGTATCACTCTTCCCAGTAGCACCAGTCTTTCTGTTTGAACTAAGTAGCACAAGACGTGGTATTTCTTTCTCCTTGTGTCGAACCCTTTAGTAAAGTATCTAAAATTTCCAAATATTCACAACGAATAAATTGTTTTATGCAGTAACATGAGTAATCACATTACTTTCAGGTATATCTTCGTCTGAAACTACTGAACTAGTGGATGCATTGGCAGAAGATGTGTTAAAGCTTGTCGAAGATTTATCAAGGATACATTAGCAGAGAAAAGATACACGAATGGTGTAAATGCTGTTCTGTTTGGCAGACCGTAAAGTGAGGCTTGTATAAGAGGTAACTAGTAGTGAGTTAATCTACTTTGAAAGTTTGATATATTGATTTTGATAGTTATTTGTGATCGCTGTGCACTTCTTTGCAAAAGTGATTAAGCCTCTTCTCTCTTTATTCTCTAATAAAGTGCTACATATTCGTTGTCCTCACTTGGATTCTCCCCTTCCTTCCATCTCTGAAATAACAATTGAAGTCCAAACAAGTCCAAGTATTGCCTTAAGTCAATATGTTTTCAAAATTTTGATTTCAAACTGGAGCCTTCAACTCCCAGCCAAACATTCAACTGAGAGACAAACTGAAAGTCGAAATCTCGCAGTTGATGTTCCGTTCTTCAAATTTAAATTTTTTTTTAGATTGTTCAGTTACAGCCATTTATGTGATTTAAATGCAAAATGAAATATTATAGTACTTTTCTTTATGTTGTCAGTTTGTCAGTTTTCTGAAAAATTACGATATATGTCTATAAATATGCACTCAGCTGTACAGTTCTCATATTGTGCGCAGTTCCCATATTTACATGTCTTCATCATGTTTTCCACACTTGCAAATTATAAGCTGTGTATTTTTTCTTTCCTTATATTTCATAGAATTTCGTATTGTATGTCAGGTCCTTTTTTTTATTTGATGGATTGTATCACATTTTTTGTTGCTTTTGCATTCTAATTACAGCATTTCTGTCTTGGATTGATGACAGCTTTATTGCAGATAACTATATCAATAGTTGCTTGATGTTTGTTTTCGAATCATAGGGAAGTTGATTTGGAAATTGCTCTTATCCTTGTTTGCGTATTTTCCGTTGAGATGTGATAAATATCCTGCTGATTTAACTTATGTCACCATAAGATTTTATGCAATCATCAGTTTTCATGATTACTAATGGTCAGAAACATCTGTTAAATCATTCGTGCAGTGAAGGCAGCGAACGTAACCAGGATTCATGGTAAAAGGCTAACAAACATTTTGAAACTCATTCTTAGTAAGGGTTTTCGCAGCGTCTGGCTTATTCACAGATTTTGGTCATTCCCAACGAAGGTGACGTCGATTCCTAATTCGCTCCTAGAAAGGATGACTGTGGCCAGTGTTAAATCAAGCTTCGAGTCCTGTCTGTAAATTGCGGGCCGCAATTGTGTAGGGGCGTGGAGTTTGATTAGTTCGACATTGTGATGTGTGGGTTTACCGTCGTCAGGGGTACCTGCACTTGTCGTTGTCTTTACCTCCCGCCCTCTGCATTCTCTGGTAGTGGTTCAGTGCATTATGTTTTGCATTGTACTTTAAAGGTGTTGCATGGTATATATAAATAAGTGTATGCTGAATTATACATTCATCGATGTGAAACTTTCCAAATTGTTTTGTTAGTAGTGTAACCGTTCTGCCAGTGAATCTTGTCATTCTTTCATGCTTTTTAAGACTTAATATCATTGTCCTGATATTTCGAAAATGTCAAAAATGGGAACAATAAATTCGGATACTGACCCGGACACAGTGATAATTCTACATCGACGTGGTCCAGCGCAAAGAACGTTGCGAACAGCAGCGGTAATTCTGTTTTTGTGTGAGAACAAGTTGCATATCATAAGTAGTTCAAGTAATTGGGGCACTTTAAATATTATATAGATTGAATGTGATTTCATTAACTCATATTCTCTAGGGACAAGTTCTGGTGTTACAGGAATTGAATGCAGCACAACGGCGTGGAATGGCAATCGAAACATCGAAGAAAATAATGGCTGGTGGTAATAAACAACATTATGCGACTAAAAATACTTCAAGGTGGTAGAGTTTCTCGTTGATGACCATTTAGCGAACTCAAAATATTGCACAAAAATTATGGCGGAATTATCCTGCAGAATGCTTGACATAAGACGTAAATCACTTGTCGGTGATGGCTAATTTACCGCATTCGCTTAAATCCCTGATTGTAATCTAGAAATATTTGTGTCCTACAGTCAAAAGTTGCTTCATTAGAGCTAACTTTATGTTCAATGAAGATTGGATGAAGAAACAGAGGAGTTACATCACGAACGTGTTTCGCTGACATTTGGCAAAGTGGTGCAGCAGGCACGACAAAGCAAGGAGTGGACTCAGAAAGATTTGGCTACCGTAAGTATTTATTGTTTTGCTCTAAATCAGGTTTGGGGGAACATTTAAAGTTTTTATATACTTAAAGTTTCAAATTTGTAATTTTTAATGTATTAGCTTTGTTAATTTCAGCACATCAACGAGAAGCCGCAAGTAGTGGCGGAGTATGAAAATGGTAAAGCTGTCCCTAATCAGCAGGTAATCTTCATTAGTTTACTTTGTCATGGTTTTTCCATTTCTTTGTACTTCTATTTTTGGATTTATTTTTTATACACTTGCATTAGAAGGAAACTGATTTCTGTCCTTTACAGATTCTAGCTAAAATGGAACGAGCGCTCGGTGTAAAGTTGCGTGGTAAAGAAATGGGTCAACCACTGGCTAAAAAAGGCACACCAATTAAAAAGAAGTGAAAACACATGAGAACTGAATTGTTTGTTGATGCCTTAATTTTTACTGGAAAATCATGTGTTTCTTATTATATACATTATAGCCTACGTAGCGGCTAATGCGGAGCAATTTTTTTTTTCTACTTACCACTTTGATGACCTTTCAGTTCTACCAGTAGCAGATATGGATCTTCCTATTCTTATATTTGGTGAAATTTAGTCCGTATATGTTCAATTTTAAGTTGTTAATTTATTTGAAATAATACGGATCAAAATAAAGGCCTGAGCGGTACGAAAACATGGCGTTTGAAATGTTTTTAGTAAAACAGTTTTTTGTGTTTCAATGCTATTTTTTAAAAATTGTTTGCCATTTTAAGGTTCGAGATGATTTTTAAGTTTATATAATTAGCAGTAAGTACTATACAGACTTACTGGTTTTTTTAATTCAATGTACAACAAAGTTGAAAGAAGAGGGATCTATGTGGTTCTATGTAGTTTGTTATTGATGTGCATTGGCAACTCACACTGCACAAGTTTAACGGGCAACACAAGCTTGTTTTTTGTCGATCACTTCAGCAGTTCTTTATCTGTATATTAATATTTAGACAGGATCACGAACAACATCGCGGAAGTTTTGTGAGTCGTGCTTATGCACCTCATATATTCAGTCAGAATATGTCTTCGTTTTCTGCTCAATCTATACTCGAATGTGTTGAATAAATTTTAAGCTTTGAAAAGATCGTTAATTAGAACAGAGCATTGAAAGTGGGTTTAGATTTTTGGGAAGTAGTGTGAGCTTTTCCAATTTTTATGTTTGAAATTATTTTCCTTGATATTTTATTGGTCAGTGTATCTGATTTATTATTGGATTTTGTGCATAAAATTGTCAATTCAGATCGATTATCATCGTTTCACAGCTACGGCTTTATCATTTTTAAATTTCTGTTCTTTACTGCTCTGGATCAAACTTTGGCATTTGAAAGTGGGATGGTACGCTTATTAGATGTGTTCAGGAATTCAAGTCATAAACTGTCCATATCTAGTGAAGAATAAACAAGCTCATAAGACAACAGATGATGTTGTTAGTCTGAGCACTCCTTATTTTGACAATGGATGAACTTGAAGTGATGATTCAGATTGAGTGTTGATCATCGGATCACTGTTTACATAGGGCGATAGTAACGGACTGAAAATTTCACAAGAATTGGCCAGTCGTGGGTATTGGCTAAAAAAGCTTCTCTATGTTGGTTTTATATCAGTATTAGCATTTAGGAGAGGACTTATAGGGAAAGGATGGTTGCAAGGAAGTATATATCGTTCATCACAGATGTAAGACGATAGGTGTTTTTCGGTTCTGTAACTACGCAGAAATTATGACAAATAACGTAGTTGAAAATTCATCCTCATTAATCACAGTATTTGCAATATTTGATAACATATGAAACTCTTGAGCTTTTCCAGATGGAAGAAAAAAAATATTCCGTAAAGAAATTGCTCTGAAAAGACTTGCAGGCGGTATTTCCTGCCCCCTTCCTAAAGAATTAATGATTTGTTATTTCACGGAAAGACATATTATGATAGAAAGACCGAAAAACATGATGATTTAATTTTACAGGACACAGGCTAATACGGTAAAGGCCTATAAAGGTATCAGTAGAAATATTTACAAAATTATGCAAATGCATGTATAAGCACAAGTAATAAATATTTCTACTCTTGATGTTTTTTGTCTTAAAGCATTGTTATAGTTCAATGCTTATTGCTAACATTTGTTTCGGTAAAAGTTGTGAAATAAAAATAGTCGGACAGTTTAAGTTTCATTTGCAATAATATCCTTAGTATATGAAAGTTTTGAAATCTTTCCCTTAATACCCTCATAAATCAGTTTCAAGAAAATATTTTCTTTACTCAGATTGCCGTCTATCCGTTTATTTGTTTGTGCATCTGTTCATTTATTATTTCTGACTAAGATTGCCGCATCTTTGCTCTTATTAGCTTTCTTTAACTGGTTGCAATCGATGTTCAGCGTATTCTTCACTCCAACTAAACCCTCTAAAATTAACTTTTCAAAGTTTAATTCATGAATCAGCACTTAATTCTCATCTTTTGCTGCTTATTTTTTGTTTCTCGGTATGACTCTGGAAATATCCTGCATTGTTGCTTGTTGGATAATTAAAATACTAGGTTATCAAATAAACTTATGCTCATTTTCACTGATATATCATTTCTTGATGCACTATTATATCTTTAACTGCTTTACGCCATTTTTATTGCTCTATTTTCTCTTCCTGTGTTTTATCAAGTCCTTCATTTTCGCTCATTAGTTTTTTTCTTGTTGTTTCAATTCCCGACATCTCATTCTTCAAAAGAGTTGATTTATAGTGCACGTTTTCTTGTTACTTGTACTTTCAATCTCATGCACGCTAGCATGAACATTCAACGCATGGACAAAATTTTATTAAAAAACAAAAATAATAGTTTCAGCCCAATTGATGGTCCGTTCAGGATGTTCAGTAGGTTTTGACTACAACTGAAAAGTTGATGCCAAAAAACTTTGATTGGAGAACTCAACTGTCTATTAGAGAAAGTGCTCAACGAGCTTAAAACAAATAAAGAAGTCCAAATGTGGTCTGTATGTTCTTTAATACTTCAGTCACAACATCTAAATTTGACTAGCCCTTCAATTTGATTTTATAGCTCATGTACGCCTCGCAAATTTCCAATATTAACTATTCCTCTTTCTATGATGAAATTGGATAGGATTGGTAAGTGAAATTACAAAGATGAATATTTTTGTCGAAGGAAACTCAGAAACAAAAAAAATATTAATCATTAAAAATGAAGAACTTAATAACTATTATCAATGAAATGAGATTAAGAAAATGCAAATAACAGAAGCGGTTATTGGTAGATCCTTATGCAATCCTAGCAGCATTATAAATGTTTCGTCGATTTTTTTTGAATTGTTTCCAAGTCCAAACTTTAATTTCAGCTTATTAAAGTTTTTTTCCCTCTTTCTTCATAGACTGAAATTGTATCACCTGTGTCTGGAAATGGAAACAATTCTGGGTTAGATAAAAAGAATATTTGGTACTATTACTTCACCAAATTCTATTAAAGATTAATTTAATGATTGAATTATCTTAACTTTGTATATCAAAAAGGTAATAGACTTTCTTGAAAGATTTTGAAAATTGGTGGAAAAATTAAGAGAGAAAAGTGCTTATTAGTTGTACCTCTTATCGTGAATTTAAATATTTGTTTTTTTCTCATGCTACCATGAATTTAAGGATGCAGTATGGAATGGATATTGTTTATACTACTGCCTACTATTGCTAATGCTTTGTTTCCACTATCACGAGTACAGAGGGTCGCAGTACAAGGAATACTGCTGTGTGAAGGCAGGCCGTTACCGAATCATCAGATAATTCTCATCGATCACGATAGTTCAGTAATTGTTGTTTACAACAAAATCATTTCGAAATTTACATAAGCGTAGTTTTCATAAGCTACTTTTTGTAATTATTTCATTAATTTATCAGGGAGGAAAAATATTACAAGAATTTATTTTTAAAATGAGAAAAACCACAAATCAATCTCGAGGTCCTTTAAAATTTCAGAAGTTTTGGAAATTTTTGAAGTATCAAAAAGCTTTCATAAGATCTACCAAAATAAATTTACGACGATACTATATTTTTAAACAAAATGTGTTTTACGAATGTCGTAAGAGCAACTTGCATTATTTGTTATGACGTATTGTTGATTTTTACTTCACTCCTTAATTTTTAGGAAAGCATTTATTTAGAACTGGATCCTGATGATATAATGGCGATGAATGTGACAGATCAAAGAGGATACTTTTTTGTGCATGGTAACGAGACTGAATGGAGTACAATCGATCCTGTACTTGTCGTTCGTCATAAATGCAACGACGGTGGAATCGTAAAATTTTAATCTCTTCCATCTCTTTAGCTTCAAAAAGAAACAGATTTTTTTAAAAAAACTGGAATAGCAGTTGTTCAGTTAAATACAAAAATCTTCCAGGCATCTTTTTATAAAAGTTTCTTGAGCAGTTGAAGACTACTTTTCTAAGCTTTTATTCGAAACAACTAACTGCATAAATTTTCAACATTGTAAATTATTATCGTTCCCTATCTATTTGTACGAACTTTGTTTTTTCTTTAGCCATGCGATCGTGAATGGAGACTGGGAATTCCAGTGAAATATATAAGTAATGAAGGAGATGTAGAGCATATCATGGATATTGGTATCTTGAATGCTGAAGTGGTGTTCTATGGCGAGAAGCGAGACTGCTTGTTGTAATTTACTCGTATAATATTCCATAATAACATACCTATAATTTGTGAAATGTGCTTCATCCATTAAAAAGAGAATAACTGCTCCTTTGTCAAAATTAGATTAATTGTAAAATTTAAATTGCTAAATTCATTTATCTACAGTAATGTCACCAAATGTCATATTTAAAGTTCTCTCATATTCTGTAGGCATTCAAATATGTATATCATCAATGTATATGTTAATAAAACGTTTGTCTTCTGTACCACAAAATTTCTAGAAACCAGTGTTACAGCTGCAATGGATGTACAAAATGAGATGATTTAGTAATCATTTTCAGCATTTGAAAATGTTCATCAAGGGATTTACTCGGTTTGATATTACCTTAATCGATCAGCAGTTATATAAATCGAGCACAATTTGGTGATGAAGTGAATATTCGTCATCAGTTAATTAGACTCTCCATTCCGCCACTGACCACTTAATTATTAAAATAAACCAGAAGTGACTGATATTGTTATCGATTGTTTACAGCTTCTAAATCCCAGAAATTTCACCACTTTACGATAGGCACATTCCGGAGAACAAAGAGGCTCAGGATATTGTCAGGAGCACAAACAAAATGCGCAAAAGCATGCTGCACAGCAGTAGACAGGCTTCGTAACATTGACAGCTGTCCCGTGTCAGTGGCTCCTGATCATTACGAAATCGTTATCAGCAATCAGCAACACTTTTCATTCGCTCTTCCGTATCCAAATCGATGCAATCTAATGCACTCGTTTCGTTGATGCATGAATAGATAGATTAATTTTACTCTCGGATTATCCTACTGAAATTGGAAGTTTTAGTTTTATAATGTGATTAGGTGTTAAATACTACGGGTTAGGCTTTATAAATATTGGTTCGGTAATGATCATATTTACCTCTTTCTAACATTTACTACCTATTATTGTTCCCCTCTCTATTTCTGCTTTCCTCGCCAACTGCGTGGTTTTCCGGAAGCTCGATGAAATATCTAAAATCCTGCTTTTCAAATTTAATAGATTTTTCTTTACAAAATTTACATCACATTTGAAGGAAAAGTTAAAATTTTCGGTTTTCATGAAATGAATATTTCTACACATCACTAAAGAATTACTTCTGCGATTGGACAGATTGGAAATTTCTGCTGGCACTACAACCTAACCTTTTCAGTTGACGTTTGTTGTTCTCACCGTAGAAACGAATCATTCTGCACCAAATGTTTGTTAATGACAGCTGTTGTTCAGCACTACTTTTCAACTGATAAAATGGAATTTTTCAAGAAATAATCGAACTAAGCCAAATTTCCAATCTTCAGCTTAGTGATCCGAAAAATCTGGAATTTTAAAAATAACGGATAACTGCTGCTGCTACTGCTGATGATGGTGATGATGTTACTGCTACTGCTGCTGCAAGGATTTTAGGACAAAAGCGTCGCCTAAATGATTCAACACTTTTATCATTAATGGAAGTTGCGTTTACTTAAGCACCTTTTTACAGTGTACATAAATATATGAGAGCCCACTAGAATTAAAGATCGGAAACTTCGAAAAATTACTCAAAATTTTGCAGGAAAAATGTGGCTAATATTTTCCCTGAGCACCTACATTGTCATTGTTGTAGTGCATACAGCTAATGCATTCCTTGAACAAAGCGTACGCGTCAGGGGACGACTGCTATGTGGTTCCCAGCCAGCTTCCAGCATTCTAGTGAAATTATTCGATAAAGATAATGGTAATGAGACTTTTGTTTTTCAAGATAATCACACTCCATTATCAGCCTAGAATTTCTTTTTCATTAGTCCTAGTAGTTTCAGTGTAAACTTAACAAATTCTTTTAATTTTTCTTTCAGTTTCATTGTCAGAATTATAGATATCACTACAGCAGATTACTGTAAAACAATCGGGTCACCTTGGGCTTTATTTTTGCAGGTCCAAATCCGGATGATTTATTGGATTCCTGTTATACAGATAGTGGTGGTAAATTTGATTTACAAGGCAATTCATACGAATTATCGACGATTGACCCCGAAGTGCGTATTTATCACGATTGCAACGATTACGGAAGGGCATGTGTTATTCACTTTCTTTTAAAATAAATTTGAAAAAATGACGCATATCGAGAAGTTACCGACTCTATGAAGAGATGAAGTAGGTGCGGATACACAGAAGTAAATGGATCATGAAGTCAGAACATTTGAACTTGTTTGATTGAAATTGCATGCATCAATTTATTAGTGACAATTACTGTGAATTCTTTCGTGCCGAAAGTCCATAAATGAGTTACTTGGAATGGATTAGGAATGATGAGTATATGTGTACGTATGTATATGTGTTTACGCAGAGATTGGAGGAGCGATCGTTTGGTAGTCGAACGAAAAATAAGGAAAACTGCAAGATTGTACATACCGAAGAGGTCTGAACCTTATGTAGAAAACCATTTATGAATTGGGTAAAACATGATGTGAAGAGTATGAGAACCACTGAACACAGAGGGAAATGAAATGGACCGGAATATTGGTGGAGTAATAATAGAGACAAAGAAGATGTGCTGCTGGATGGATTGTGGAGAAGTATTAACTGGTGCCACTGCTGATTACTCTTCTATAACTCCTACAGGAAAAGAAAAGGTCCCATGCCTATACTCAGGATGACTTAAGTATTACAACAAGGGATGATTCGATTAACATATATTTTCAAGACTTTTTTCTCACTGTAGACAAAATACAGATATTTCGAAGAATTCAATTTGATAATTTGAATGCCTTGAAGTTAGAACACTCCTTGATATAAATGAGTTAATTCCTTGAACAACTTATGACGGCTTTGAACTGTTATGCAACTTCTAATCACAGAAATTTGACGGATAAAGCAAGTTTCGACGGGGGTAAAAAGTGGTCAAAGAAGGGAATAATACATTGGAATGCAGTCACCATCTCGCATAACTGATCTCGGATAACGAGCTGGATGAAAAGACTTTGGTGTGATATGCTTGATATCAAGAA
This sequence comes from Wuchereria bancrofti, assembly GCA_005281725.1. NCBI lineage: Eukaryota > Metazoa > Nematoda > Chromadorea > Rhabditida > Onchocercidae > Wuchereria > Wuchereria bancrofti. The sequence continues at coordinate 3,490,143 of SSBO01000012.1, forward strand.
TGAGCAGAAGAGAAGTCCTGAGATTTCAGTGAAAGTGTCTATGAGGAAATGAAAGGTTGTTGATACAGTCCTTCTATCAGTTAAAGACTTTTGATTATTTAGGAAAAAGATGAAGAAAGATAATATATGGAATAACGAAAGGTCTAACTTCAATAGTAAATACGAATGCATTGTTTGGAACTGGGTTTGGGAGTAGGTTTGATGATATCCCGAACAGAATTCTCGAGATCGGCGCTAGTTATTCCGATGAATACCTGGTTGGACGTGGTGGAGATGCTGGAGATAGGAGTCTGAAACGATGCATTTTAAATCAAAGAGCTATCAACAGATTGCAATTTAACTGCTTAACGACGATCTTTTACTATTTTGAAAGGAACGAACTGATCAAGATGTTGAGGAACATCAAAATTTTGGGGCGAAGTCTGATTGAAAAAATACCATAAAGTGTGAGAGAATATGTTGTTGAACATTAGCGCTGCAATGAAAACTTCTTCATTAAGTGATTTACGTGGTCATGAATGTTGCTGAATAACCAGTTGAGAAAAGACCTAATTTTTCAATCCATTCTGTGCCAAAAAGACTCTTGCGGTTGGAATTGCAGTACATAGCATGAGCCAAACAGTGACGTTGAATTAAGCTGATAAATGCATTTACAATTTACCTTGTAACTGGATAGGGTCAAAGGCAATACTGCCGAAATTTTTGCAGCTTGGATAGTTCTAAAGAACTGATTTGTTTTGGTGTTTATGACGGTGTGATTGTATAGTCATAATCAATTTGAAGTTTAATTTGTGAACAAATGAAATCATCCGAAATTGTGGCTGCAAAATGGATTCATGGATGTGAAGCACTGATTTTCACTGAGATTCAAGTTACACAACTTTTGCGGCACTTATAAGAAAGGGCACAGGTGAGAACAAAGCCCTCCCTTGTGGCCTTTCTTGCAAACGGAACGGTCAGTTCCATGTATAATGAAGCATAACACCACAGAATCAACACGCAGTTTCGGTTTTTCTGCTTTAGGTTTAAACTTGAAGACAACACCAATGCTTTTAAGATCAATAGTGGGAGGTTAAACCATTCCTGTGTTGAAACCGGTTTGAAAATAATGACACCCCCTCTTGACTTCGTTGTGAAGTTATGAAGGGGAAATATTTCAAGAGCTAGGCTCTTATTCTAGGCCAATGCTGTCAACGGTTGAAGAGCAAAGCTCGAAAGCCAAACAGTGATTTGTTTGCTGAGTGCCATGAGGGCTTCTTTCGATACTGAGGTTCAACTAAACAGTGTCATGCTGTGGATGGTCTGGATGTATTTTTTTTGGAAGGGACAATATAAGCTGGTATCCGATATATGTTGTAATCATATCCTCGAGTTGCGTTGTTTGGAATTTGAGGGTATACAATGTGTAGTATGTACATATGTAGGTAAGCAAAGAAAACTAGGCCTAAGTACTATCATTTAAGAGAGGTCATATTAAATTGCTGCTTGTGGGCATTAATGAGTTTAAACTTTGACTCATGAGCTCTTCCTAGATCGTTGCACGATACAAACAGAGCAAGCAGATCAGTGTAAATTGTGGAATAATCAAAGTTTAACAAATATACAGCACAGATACTTCATTTTCAGCCATGCCAAAGGGAATGGGTTATCCGCATTCCGGATCGTTATGTATCTAATGGAGCAGTAGCTCGAAAGACAATGGAGCTCGGAGAAATGAATCTTGAAGTGGAACTTGAAGATGAAGATCAAGAATGTATACATCATTGATGTCCATGTGCTCCTTGAAATTTAATATTCAAAAGATTAAAAAGCAGCACACATCCAGTACTGAAAGGAAATTAATAAGCATTACAAACAAATGACTAATGTGAGCAGCAACATCCGTAGTAAACAGTAGACACCTTTCGATTTATTAGTGAGTGGAAATTTTGGTTTAGTCAGGAAAGGCTTAATTAAGCCATCGAAAAGAGCATATGTAGAACTCAACGATTAACGATCATTGTGGCTGAACGAGAAAGCAACATTCAAAAAGCTGCTTACCTATTTTCACTTCATTACGATTTTATTTTTTATTGCAATGATAAAATGAACTGTAATTTTTACCCCCTTTGTTGAATATATTTTAATCAAATTAGTGGATACCGGTTGTCTGACCAACAGATTATTCTTGTTTTTACATGCATTTCAGTTTTTTACATCCAGTAATTCTCAATTCGCACTTCCATTTTGTTATTTTTCATAGAATTTCTCGCCTTATAATTTTGTAAGTGCTGCTCCCGAGACAATGTTATTAAAATGAATGTTAAATCTATTTGGAAGTCAATCAAGCAAGTACAAAAATTAGATCAGTCGATATTTTTAATAAGTTTTTGCGTAGAAATGAATAAATTTTTCTTCGAACATTGTTTTCTGAGTGGATAATTTCCAAAACACTTTGGATGATCTCAAGTTGGAAAATCATATCTATCAATTTGGAAATGAATTTCTTACGTAAGATCAAACACCAATAAATTTTAATTTTTTAGGGAAAGTTCAGTTTTTGCTTACTAAACATAATGATTGATCGAAAATCAATAACTGTCAAGTGAATGCATTGTTTCTTTCAGCTAAAACTTTGATTTTATTCGGAGTGTTTCGAAATCAAAAAATTGGCGGTGCATATAGTAGTACTATACTGCTCACAACAGCGAGTACAGTTATATTGAACTGTGTCGTCTTCAAACTTCAATTTTCCATAACCACTAAACCAGCATGTATATAGATCGGTGCTGTGTCCTTTACAGTCGAAATGCTAGGACGTAAACACCAAAAATTTGCAACTATATGATATTTTCACTTTCCGTTAAAGGTGTACTGAATGACAATGTATCGCGGTGTATTGGGCGCAATTGTCGCACTGTTGGTGTGCGTGTCGCATAGTGCAATTATTCCACAACAACATACCGGCATTCAAAGCTACAGCGTACCATTTTTAGAATTCCACATAACAGCAAAATACTAACGATTACTTCCACATTTAATATTGTTTTCAAAGAACAACCACTGAACCTCATGTTTTAATTGCAGGTAACTGGGAGGTTGTTTTGTGGTACCCAGCCAGCCTCAGGCATACGAGTTAAATTAGTCGATGATGACTTCGGTAAGTTACTCGTTATAGAGACGATGCTACGATCAGCTTTATATATTTGTCAAAGCCTATAGATGATGGAAGATTTCCAACATTCACTTTTTCACGTGAGGTAGAATTCTTGCCATTAGATGATAACACACTAGATCCACTCTTGATTTTGCTCTTTTGTCAGTTCCGAGTAATCCGAGTAATGTTATAATGTCGGTTCATTTCGGATAATTAAATGATGGTTTCAGGATCAGATCCAGACGATGATTTGGATGCAGGTTACACCGACCAAAACGGTTATTTCAAATTGTCTGGCGATACGTATGAAATGACAACTATTGACCCCCATCTAAAAATCTATCACGATTGCAACGATGGCTTTACTGTACGTGTATTCGTTTTACTTTCACATTAGACTTATCGCTTTCAAAGGAATATAACTTGCTTATTGATTTCAACACTTAGTTTTCATTATTTTTGAACAATACCGATTTCTGTTATATAAATCTATATAAATCGTTTCTTGAATATACAGATAAAGAGATGACAAACGGTTTAAAAAAGTTTCCGAACATATTAAAGGTAATCATATAAAAGAAAGGATTTGCGCAAAATGCTTATGCTATCGTAATTACAACTGCACCGCGCAAGTTACTACTTTTTAAAATTTTTTTGAAGCCATGCCAACGACGCTGGAAGTTTGAGTTGCCGAACCACTACATTACAAATGGTAAAGTACCGCAGAAGGCCCTCGATATTGGTACATGGAATCTGGAAGCTATAATGCCTGATGAAAGTCATGACTGTATCCACTAGCGGGCATAATGAGCAAGTCAAACAGAATTGCTTCTGAAACGAAGATCATTCTCCGTGCAGTTAACCATACATGATGTACTCAAAATGACAATTTCTCCAGTTCGCACTATTTTTCCTTTTTCTTGAGTTTTCCTGTATTTCCATTGAAGCAGCCTTCATTTATAATTTAAAACACTCAATTTCAGAATATCAGCACTTGATACGTATTTGTCTGAAATAGTAGCATTTCAAACAAACAAACATTCTGAAATTTTAGTGTTGACATAAATTGATTGTGATTTACTGTTCCATTTTCACAAACTGAATTTCTTCTCCACTATATGCATGCATGTGCAAAGGTAAATGGAGGAAATAAAAGTTATCAATGGGTCAATATGTGAGACTTTGCGATCAGAATTCATCTGTTTCTAATCTTCTGAAGGAACTAATTCAGTTGTCAACACAAGTTTTCTCTTTTTTTTTCTTGTTCGATGCCAAATCATCGCCTGTTCATACAATTTGCGACTTATAAGTATTTGTACAGAAATATGAATATAGTTTGCATACATCACATCAATAGTTTACTATGTTCCCGTGTCGAGAACCCCGAAAAAGACACTGCAATCGGCCATTCATTTCTACTGGAGCCAACGATTTCCAGATTAAACAATGAGCAGTAGTGGTGTTTACAGGTTAAGGTTTCGTCTGTAGCATTGGATTGTGGTTTGCTTCGAAAGTTGTTGCTTGGTTTTATTGTGTACTTTAATGTTATGTTGAGGTTGTTTCAGGAGGAGTTAAGTTGATGAGATTGGGATGTGCAAGTAGAAGGCACAATTGGTTTTTTATTGCTTCTTATTGAGATCCGAAACTTTCCCGAAGTCCGAGACTGATATCAGGAAACGAACCATCTACTTCCTTGTCTCGAATGAGGGCTGTTGTTTGCTAGATGTACACGTTTTCATCTTTTTATTTGATCGTGAAATGCAAAAGATTAAATGGCATCAAATGAATGGAAGATTACTCTGGTCAAAGCGTTTCATTTTGTTTCCGCCATAAGTACTTAAAGGTCGTCAACCACCTTCTCACTAGGTGCTGTTGTTAACATATATATTTTCTATCCGGCTACATTGATACGATTTGTTTCTGTTTTTTCTTCATATTTTAAATCATACTTAGTGGATATTAACAAAGTTTCCGGACGTTATAAGCTGTTCGAGTTTTCCAGAAAATTCGACTTTAAAGTTATCGCTAGGACACGCTCCTTCTAAGAAATTGGTTCTGTTGTTTTAGAGTCGCCCAATAAGTATGGAGTCCCGATTTGTGCGGTAAACCATACTTATTTCATGTTAGATCTGACCCAGCTTTTTTTTTTCAGAAAAGAATTGGTAGCTTCAGGTGTTCTCTATACTTTTACTTGCAAGTTCCTTTCTCCTTTTTAAACATTTGCGAAGGAATCCAATCTCAAGCAAAGGTCAAACATTGGAGGAGTACGTTCTTTGTCGTATACTTAAATTTTGCAAGAAGTCAGCTAAAGTTCAGAAACAGCAATTTTTTATCAGGTGGAAATTTTAATAGTGTTAACTGAATGACTTTTACAGGTAAGGTGTGATGGAGGCGGTAGCGGAGCACGATTTCAACGCCACAGCTGAGGACGAGCTCAGTTTCCGAAAGAATCAGATTTTGAAGGTTAGCTATGTTCAGACAAGTAGTTGACAGAATTTCCATAGTTTTCAAAGGAATCATGCTCTAGTGAAATCTGTAGGAGGACCTACAGTGATATTCAGTGATTTTATCTTTAGTAACCTTAACTACAAAATCGGTATCAGGTTTGGATAACTCGGCTCATGTGAACTAGCAGTGGAAATGTATTGCCTACTAGACAAGCAAGCGCTTGTTTGACCACTATCCTTTTTCTACGATATGCATCAAACAAATAAATTAAAAGCAATATCTGTCTTGTAATTTTCTTTATGAGTTTTTTTTTGAGCCAGCGTTTCTTAATACTCTACATTGATTTGTCAGGTAATCATAGGTAATCCTAGTTAGGAAGTAAATAGTCACTAGTTACTGCATGATCTCACTCACGTTCAGTAGCTGTTTCATACTAAAGAAGATTAAACTGAGATTCAAGTAAACACTCACAAGTTTGTCCAAGATTTGAAATTTGTGCTTCATTTCATTCGATCTCTTGTTTTTTAATGTCTTTAAATCGCTTATGAACTTTTCAGGTTTTAAATAAGGATGAAGATCCTCATTGGTACAAAGCTGAGTTAGATGGGCATGAAGGTTTTATTCCCAGTAATTATATCAGAATGAATGAACATGATTGGTTTGTTTTTCTTCCATCACTTAACGATTCTAATTCCCAATTTATTGCCATTATCATGCAGAAAGATAGGTTTAATAAACCTGAGCATAACAACTTGAGATTCTTAGTTTCGAAATTGTTGATACTTTTAACAGTTTTTCTTATCACATCTGGAAGTATGGTCATAACATTATATAACATTATACCTAGCAAGGCTTTTGACATCTCGTGGTCGCAGATTTATTTTGGAATACATATTATCATAGAATGTTTCTTTTTTGGGTACCTTGGGAAAATTAGCCGTGCAGATGCAGAAGCACTGTTGCTGCGACCTGGAAATGGTGATGGTGCATTTCTTGTACGACAGTCCGAGAGCTCTCCTGGTGATTTTAGCATTTCTGTGAGGTTGTTGGCATTTCTCTTTCTTTGTGCTTTTCCTGCGTCGTCAGGGATCAAAATATTTAAATTGCTCGAAAACGTGTTAAACAGAGGTAATAGACCTTGTTTCAGGTGTTAGTTGTTGGTTGAACTGATTGTTTGAAAATGCAGTGAAATATTAAAGCATGTCTAGTTGAAATCATCAACGATAACAGTGTGATGTATTCTGATGATGACATTGAGTTGTTGCTAAAGCATTTATAAACGGACTTATTAAGATTGATTAGCGTTTTCTTTTCAAGTTCCTGCATACTAATATTAGGATATATGGAGAGGGGAAAAAGTCAGTCTCAAATATCCGTGGATTCTAGGACTTTTCTTTGTGCTCACCAGATGCGCGTGCATGCTATCATAGTCTGTCCATTACTAATAAGGTAATATTCAGTAAAACGAATACGTTTTTTCTTTCTGCCAGGTTTATACTTATGATTAAGAAATACTTCGATATCCGTTCACACACTGAATTTTTTAAACTAATGAGGTTGTTACGTGAAAACTTTAATTTCACCTTTTACAGGTTTCAAGATTCGGTGCAGCACTTTAAAGTGCTACGTGACAATAATGGAAAATATTACCTTTGGGTAGTAAAATTCAATTCCATCAATGAATTAATAAATTATCATCGGTGAATATGCAGTTTATTAACGTAAATTATTAGGGCATTAATAAAGGAGGTTACTGTATCAATTTAATAATTTCGTGCATTGTGTCACATTATTACTATTTCATGTCTATTCTGCATTTGTTTTTTAAAAATATTTTTTAATATTCTATAGCTGTATCTAAATGGGTTCTTCTAATGGGCTAAATTACCATCCCTTGGAAAGGACGGCTATCAACTACTAGGATTACGAAGGAAACAAACCGTGAACGTGTATTTCAGATCGGCATCTGTTTCTCGTTCGCATACAATTTTGCTTCAGAATATGGATAGCGTGGCAGCTCAAAGTACTCATTTAGTACAGGCCATGTTTGATTTTAAGCCACAAGAAGAGGGTGAATTGGGTTTCAAGCGAGGAGATATTATTACTGGTAAATAGTAAAATTCAATATTATTCTAGATTTTAATATTGTGTTCTTTTTTTATAATTTTTGAAATTCAAGATATGTCCGATTGAAATAAAGAAAACTGTTTTAGTGACAAATCGGGAAGATGAAAATTGGTGGGAAGGTACGTTGAATGGAAAATCGGGCATGTTCCCAGCAACTTATGTTTGTCCATTCAATAATTCTACAAGTACTCATTAGAACATTCAGCTGTGTATCTGTATGCGGAGATATGCTTCCAGTTTGTTGATTCATTTTTTGTCCTGGATAATTCCTATTAATTACTCTCCCAGTCTTTTTAATATTACAATGTCCTTGATCGAGGCCGCTGTCTCCGTTTAACTCTGGATTCCAAGACCTATACATTTTACCAAGGTGATCTGAAAGCATGATTTTTAAGGATTTTGTGATAAGAAGAAAATAGCATGAATAATTTTTATGACATTATTGTGTATTTTGTTTGTCATTAGTTGCTGTTTATGCTGGTTTTTTCTTACTGGTTAAAAAATCGATCAGCAACCGCAGTCATCATAGCTTCATCATAGCTCTGATTAAGGTCTAAACTTTGTAAATACAATATAAAACAATTAAACTGATCGTTTTAGATTAAATTTAGGGCTTTTTGAATTCCAAAATAAATTTGGACGTGACACTATAAAATCTTTTTAAAGTGTCCAATTTTACCCGCATACAGGTTCATTTTGGATTTTGTATATGCGGATAAGCCGTTTTTGAGAAATGGAAAAACCTATCTTCAACATTTTGAGTGTGATGAATTTTGTGTAATTATTTTTCATTGAGATTGTGGCAATATTCTGAAATTAGGTTATGAAGGAACCATGCGGTCTAGTTTGATGCCAAGTAATGCAGATGATGTCGTACTCTATGATAATCTTATTTTTTACATCTGTCATTCTATTATGGACTCTTCAGTTTACTGTTTCTTTCACTTTTTAAGTGTCGTTTGTTTATTTATTGTTATATATTTCTTCGATGTCATGTCGTTCCACTTCAAAATTTACTTTTTCAAAGCAGCTTTTTCATTTTTTTCTTTAAAGAAAAACATGTTATGTACAGACAATATCTGTTTACGATTTCGTTTTATTCTTGTAACAATTCTGTGGCTCAACTGCTTTTTTCAAATATTTTTGTCAATTTTTGCTACTCTTAGGAAAAGATCCCTTCAGATAGTCGTGTGCAGATTTATATGGAAAAATTTATGTGAAATATGTTTTGAAAAGATTTTAACACTTGTACAATTGATAGATTTTCGTAAAAATTGTGCTGCATGTAAGTAAAATATTTTAGGTAATATGGGGCTAGAATAATAATTTTGGGTATTCGTAAAAGTCAGTTAAGGACTGGGAAACAGTGATTAAGTTTGAATTAAAGATGAAAAAGAGGAATAGGGGAAGGTAAATCATGAGTTTCGATTCATGCCGATGTTTTTTCCTCCATCATCAATAAACTCTGGTTTGTCATGGATGCAACTATCATTTCAAAATCCCAATTAGTTTTTTTCGAACATATATAACTGCAGCACTTAATGAGTTCTTTCTGCTTTAAAGTGCATCATTTGGATAGTAAAAAAAGGATACCTAACATCGCCGTACATTCTTGCCACTTATTTTTTCGTCAGTTACGGTTTATTCAGGTCCAGTATATGAAAACGGTAACATATTAGTATCGTTAAAATGTTTTCAGTATTCGACTTTGCTCATGTTTTTGTTTGACAATTTCTGATTGTGAGATTTTCAGGGTTTATAAAGAAATTTAAATAGGCAAGTTTTGCAAGCATCACACCACTCTCTTCAGCTTAAAACATGGCTCCTTTTCTTCATATTGTCGGTGCTTTCAAACACAAATTTTTTCTAAAAGTTCATTTACATGTCCTTTCTGCAAGACCTGTGGGACTTAGAAACTTCGAGCTTCTTGTGGGATATGTTTTTCCTTAATGCAGATTTCTGCATGCGGTCCACAATTTAGGATTTTTCCATAGTGCTGTTGATGTTCTATTGTTGTAGATACTTTTATTCAGATAAAAATGTTATGTTTCAGTAAGTTGTTGAAATTTACGAATAGTTTCTAGCAACCTATCTTTGTATTTCTATTGACAATATATGATTTTGGGAGGATAATATCTATATAGAGAAGAAGTTTGTTCATCTTATGTTGCGTCTACTGACTTAAGTTTTTCTTTCTCACGTGCGATTTCCATATGTCATTATTTCTGCTATTTTTGCTTTTATGTGCACTGCAAACAATTTCTTCCAAAGCGAACTTTTAGCAAAGTACTTGTCGATCGATAATGGAATGAAGGCTGAAGTCAATTGAAGTTTGGGATGTCCGACGAATTAAGATTGCAGAGGTACAATGTTGATAATCCAAGGTATGTAAGAGCAGAGTTTTTCAAGTCATTTCTAAATTTACTATCTGGTTGATGAGGTTAGCGGGATGCAAATCTTTCTTTATAAGGAAACCCGTAAACTTTATAGTGTTTCATACTACTGCAATAGAGAAAGTGATTAATTTCCGACTTTCAACGGTTTTCTTTGCTTTTTCCACTGATTCCTTTACAGCATTGCAGATAATTTCCCCGTTTCCCTGCTGAAACTTTATTTTTCTTTACTTAAATTTGTTTATAGGTGGGACCAAAGCAGATTTTTGGGACGTTTGCGTTATTTTATAACTATTACTGATCCGCTGAAAGCATTTGCTAGCCAGGACACACTTCAAGATAGTAAACGATTGCTTGAATTATACAGGTTTGAAACTTCTAACACTAAATTAGATCTTAATGAGAGAAGTTGCAGATGACTGGCACATTACACGGTGATAATATTTTATGAATGGATGAAGTAGTCTTTGAAATAATTTTGTACTTCATGTATTTAATTTCGATGTGTAGAACGATTATACATGAAAATCGATTATTCTTTAATTTTTTTTTGCATATGTTGAGGAATTGAAAAGGATTTTTAAATCATAAATTGTACCGACCCTACAGATTCTTTTTTGATAGGGCTGGCAGAGAGCCATGTGGTACTACTATGGAAGATTTGCAGCGCGCTCAAGCGTTTTATGGTTCAGCGTTTCATCCGGACACTGGCCAATTGCAAACACTACCGGGACGTATGTGCGCTAATGCATGGGGTGGTACACTGCTTTGCGGAGCAATGATGCTGTGGTACAAGTGAGTGCCACTGCATGTTTTGGTAGGATTATAGGGCATTGGTTAGGTTTCACTGACAATATTCTTAAGTGGGATGCAGTTGTGTGCCTCTAAGCTCATCAGGTTAATTTCTAATGAAGAAAAAGTGTTAAGTATTCAAAAAAACTGAATGAATGTAAATCCATAGCCTTGACTATCAATTGCTGCAGCGATCAGCTCTGTTTAGAAGTACAAGAGCCATAGTTTTCTGGCAGTGGGCTAATCAGTCCTTCAATGCACTTGTCAATTATACCAATCGGAATGCGCAAAGTCCTTTATCAAAAAGGTTGGTTTCTTTTTTTCTTTTTTTAGTTTGGTCATAAATCGTCTAAGTTTGTTAAGCCCGTACTATGAGAATATGTGATTATTTCTTTTCTCATTTTTTTTCAGTATTATATTTGGAATAACAAAGAAGATGTAGATACCTATGCTCCTATAGTTGTTACTGTGACATCTAGTAATATTATAACTAAATTTTTGTTACTTTGACATCTGATTTGCAGGGATTTACTGGTTGCATACACCTCAGCGGTTACTGGTGCACTTGGCGTTGCTGTAGGCTTGAAGAATTATCTAGCAAAGGTTATTCGTTTTTATACAACTCGTTTTTCTGCTTATTTCATGCTTTCTGAGATTTAAAGGCTTATATAATAGGAGGTTAGTAGCTTGAATATGTGCACCTGTTCCTACTGAAGCTACCAAAATGGAAAGTTTTTTCAGTATTAGGAAAAGTTCATCTAATAGTTTTGCGAGGGCACTGCTGATGCTAGGGTTTTTTTTTAGCGTGCGTTTTCGCCACTGTTCCAGCGTTTCGTGCCTTTGGCTGCGGTAGCAGTTGCAAATGCCATCAATATCCCCTTCACACGACAAAAGTACTATATTTTTGACTTCTCATTGTTTTCGCCTACTTATGGAAAACAACGATGTTATGGACTAGAAATATTTACCTCGTTTTATAAATTCTAACTCGTTTTAAATTTACAGTGAGCTACTCGATGGTCTTCCGGTGACGAATGAAACAGGACAAGTAGTAGCAAAATCAAGGGTATTTCTTTTTTATTCACTTGCGACATTTTAATTGACAAAATTTGTACACATTTTTTATTTGCAGCTGGCAGCATGTAAAGCAATTGCTTTGGTGGTGTTTTCACGTAATGTTATTGTGACTCCAAGCATGTGTTAGTTCTGTTCCAATTAAATTTTGGACTGTTTGCAGTGTATTAGTTAAATTTTTGCTCTAGCTGGAGACAGACTTTGAGTAGTATTATTGAACCGCTTATTATGATGAACTTTGACTAAACTTATTATTGCAGTACTTGTACCCCTGATTATGAATGCTATGGAGAAATGCAATTGGTATAGCAGTCGCGCAAAATTCTTGAACATACCAGTGCAGCTTGTACTTACTTTTGTTTTGTAAGTATTTACTTCTATGGTTTAGTCACTGCATTCACAATATAACAACTACGAACTTTTGTTGACAGTCATCACAAGAATTAATAATAGCAGTTGAAGAAATTCCCATTGAATTCGCGATGTTTCATTCGAACCATCGCGCGGTCTATAAAAGCATAGTTGCCAGACAAAAAGGTTAGAGAATGTTGTAAATTTTAAATCCCCAATATGCTAGAATGAATGCCAGATTTAGGAGAAAAATACAGTGCGAAGTAGTGGTAGTGATTCTTGGGGAAAGACTTCAATTTTCCGATACATGCCCAGTCATAATTTTCAAAATTTTTGTCGGTAGTTTTGCAGATATGGGTCAATGGTACCAGTCGGCTGTGCACTATTTCCGCAAATCAAGTATGCTTATTCTTTTAGCTGGGTTTCATAAACCTTTAAATTTTGTTCACATATTAGAAATTGTTTCGATATATAGGAAAATTAGGAGATAGAAGGAAGGGAGACGCGGGATGCGCTACGAGGCAAACATGATGTAATCAAAATCACTCTGAATTTGAGCTTCTCCAATTTTTTTTTCTAGCAATGTTAAAGCTACAACATTGATGCACTACGAGCCAGCAAGCTACGAAGAGCTGAAAGGTCACATGGGTATGAATATGCCTGCAACACAGCGTGTTTTTTTCAATAAGGGATTGTGACCGTAGATATCTACTGGGCAATTATTTTCTCCTTACAAGTCAATCGTCAGAAGTTAATTCTGAGGGTCTATATACCTCGTCGCTTCCAAAAATTATTTTCTAGTTTTCATTTCTGATTTTGTATGCTAACAAGTCGGCTACAGTAGCAGATTATTAATAAAAGATTCGCTGTTCGATGTGCTGCTGTACACTACGGTACAAAATCTAGTACGGGTTAGATGTTCAGGACCTGGACTCTTGACAAGAAGTAATTCAGTATTAATCAACGTAAATTCAGGCATCACTGAACAGAGTACATAAAAAACCTAATTGTTTGCACTGCTCATTTCGACAGTAAACCGTGACTGATTGAAAAAATAAATTTCCTTAAAACATCCGATAGTTTTACTTTATAGAAGATTTTACTGGAAATTTGGTCTCCATATTGCCGTTTGACAAATTAAGCGAAAGTCAAAAGTCAGTTAACTCACTGCTGCAATGTTATTTTTGCATGAGTTTTGTACATATTTGTAAAAGAAAAATAGCTGTGAATCTGGTCTAGAGTTTACTGACCACAAGCAGTAACGAATGGAAGTATCGAGACTCAGCAGGAAATATTCTCGTATGTTTCTGTAATGAAGTTTAGAACAATAGGTTTCTATTTATTATGGATTGTGACACTGAGAAGGGTGCCTCACACCTCCAGAACTATAAATAAAGCACATTAAAACAATGAAAAGACTCTAGCGGCAGCCGTTTTGGACTTCTTTGAAAAAGATCAAGGTTGGCTCTAACTCTAACCGTCGATTAGACAATGTTTTCTCATAATAGGGAAAGCATTCCAGTCACATTTTTATGGCAAAGAGGGGAAGATAAAGGTGTTAAGAAGTAAAGACGAGATTGTAGGGGACATTGATGGCTTAATGGATGAAATTTTTGACTTGTATCGATTGTATCAATTACGGGACGTTCAATATTTCAAGTAAACAAAATGGGTGGCACCAACGAATGTTGGCGGCAATGTAAATCAATACATTTTTACTGACGGAAGATGAAACAGTTCAACATATGACGCTATTTGTCTTATTAGACAGATTTCGTGGCTGCGTGTTTGTTGGACAAACATTTCTCCTACAACCAAGAAATGAGCTACATTCACTGGCTGACCAAGAAGTAACACATGAAGAGTTGCACTCATGGATACTGGAATTGGGATTGATTCTCGTTGTCACATCTTTTTCACATAGATTCTACGCTCTAAGGATGGTCAGCTGGTCTCACGTGATGTTTACGGTCAGCTTGCTTGTGGATGGCTAACAGTTATTCATTTCAAATAACCATCTTGTCGCCTTCCCATCATATCAATTCAGAGTTTTGGCGACTTTGTTGAAAAGTTGTTGAATTACTCTCTCGCATCGTAGACCATTTACACAAGTTGTTCTGCAGTATAGAAATCATCTCGTTAAACCAGCCAATAGTATCTGCGCTGCAGCACAACCAACTGTAATGCCTTCCACCAAAAACAGTCTATGTCTCTTGAACCTCTCTTACTGAACAATTTTTTTTGAAATCAAATTATTTGTAGTTATCAAGAATGCGGCTAGCTGCGTGTACCCTCAATTAGGCTTTCTATTTGTGTGTTTCGTGCTTACCTCATCTATATTTTGTTAAAAAATACCGAATTCGTCAGTGTGGCTATTTCGGATATGAGGTTTGATATAATGAGGTGGTATGCAGCCGTTAATGAAAGCATCCTTTTTTGTAACAAAAAAGGATAGCAATTGACTTATAATTACTGCAGATCAGACCTCCTGTTTGTAAAATTAATTGATTCAAATCTACATATTTGTCTAAATTCATAATTAACAAATCATTATGCGTACTCATACGAATCGCATTCGATATCTTTCACCATATTTCAGTCACGGTAGAATGTTGTTCATACATATTTTATCTCTGATAGCAACTAAATATGCTATATATTTGCGTCTAGTGTGTCACATTGTGATTGTTTATTCTGTATGTTATTCTGCTATCTAGGTGTTATTTTCCATTGAAAGTATGTTGCATTACACAAATGACTTAGAAGATGTCGGAAGAATAAGATTAGATTATTTAACGTAATGATTTCCTTACGTGAAATCGAGATTATATCGTTGTTCGCATCTCTGCATAATTACGTGTTATGGCTGATCTCACTGGCCATCACTTTTACTATTTGATGATGAGTTTCTGAGTGCAAAAGTTATTTCCTGGCAGTTAGTGGATATTATCTGTCACTGTTGGTTAGTGCATGAATGTTTGCATGCCGTCGTTAATTTCCGGACTGCTAGAAATGTTTTATCGATTTTCTTGCATTGTCCGATGAGTATGCTAAAGATGTGTTGTTAAAAAAGATATATCTGTGGTATGCAAATCCAGGTGTAATATACTTTCTTCATTCATTTGCATATTATGTTTATCATCATTTTAATAATGTCTTTTAAATACATCTGGAAAAGTGTATATAGACAGACATCTATACTTTTTTAAATATAGTTAAATATCTTCGTCTTCTGGAGCGATTGTATAATTCTTGAATTCATATATTTGAAGCTAAATCCTTTCTGGAAAGACACCACATTCTACAGTACTATCCAAAAAATCGATAAGATGACGTCGTTACAGGGTCGATATAGCTGCGACTTTTACGATTTCATACTGCACACTTTTATTGACTATTATTTCATGAAAGGTGTAGAATGAAAGATATTAGTGATAATATAGAGATCTGCAATGCAGTTATTAAATAATTTCGAGATAATAACGGGTGTTCATGCTTAAGAAGATGCTTTTGGTCTTTAGGATCA
The DNA here is from genome assembly GCA_005281725.1 of Wuchereria bancrofti. Taxonomy (NCBI): domain Eukaryota; kingdom Metazoa; phylum Nematoda; class Chromadorea; order Rhabditida; family Onchocercidae; genus Wuchereria; species Wuchereria bancrofti. The sequence goes on from SSBO01000012.1 coordinate 3,505,990, forward strand.
ATATTTTGCAGTGTGTTATATTGGGAAGGCTATCAAGGGTAAGAGTAAGGATGTTGAAGACGTGCCCAATAATAGCGAAATCATTATTTATTGCTCTAAAATTTCGGGTCTGAAACATTGTTTTGTCTGTTAGTAAATTATATGGATGACACCAATATTTACTAACATTGGTTTGCTTCACGTCTTTCCTATGATTCTTGGCCTATTTTTCCTCCATGCTTTTTTATCATTTTTTTATTACTTGTGGTCAGTTTATTTCATTTCTAAGTCACGCTTTGCTAAAGAATATGTGTGATGAAAATATCAGGCTGAATCCGCGCAGATGTTTAATATTTCTAAGGATTAGCGGAAGCACCGCTGCTGTTCTCCATCTCGCGGAAACAGCTGTTCAGCATCGGTACACTTACAATTCCTTTACGCATAGTAATAGAAATAAGGGAGGGTAAATCACATCCTGTTTACCTTTTATCCTTTTTATCTCTTCGGTAGTTACTGCCTCCTTCCTTTATGCCCATTTTTCTTCCATTACTATCAAAAGTGGATGAAAAGAATTTGCTTTATCGCTAATGGTATGTTGTAGTCATTAGAATGAAAAAGCTCTGCATTAATTTTGTGTGTCCGCATGCTATAATGCAGTTGCTCACAACATCTGTTCTAGTCTGAGTTAGTTGATTTGTACTGTATTCACAGAGACTTCAAATAAGTTACTGTTGCGTAAAGAACGCGCTTCAGTCGAAAAGTTTTTCAGGATCAGTGATACCATCTCGATATTATGTAGGACTTTTGTTCTTTAGTTGGTCGACAGATTACTGCTAGAATTATCAACATTATCATAATTATCTTCACCACAGCTCCCAACTTCAGTACTAAATCACTTTCAATTTCGTTGCTGCTCTAATTCTGTAATGCATCAGAGACCTTAAGTTAATATTAACGGTAGGACGATGAATGCCTTCGTTTGTACTTTCAGTGAATACATATGCAGTTATCATTTTACGGTGACAAATATTACTGTTATTTGAACGGGAAAGGTAAACTTAAATTTACACGAAAAAATTTTCTAATTTTTGCCTAATATACATCTTTACAGTTAAATTTTTTTGTATTTAGAATATAGAAATTATTGCAGGCATAAAGAAGGGAAAAACAAAATGAGTTGGAACGGCACGATGATGTGCGATGTGATGCCAACTATTTCTGAAGACAGTGATGATCCTCCGCAGGTGTAGTAATATTCTTAACTTCCATTTTTTACTGTTTAAAAAGAAATAAATTTGTTAGTTGATCTTCATCTTTTGTAGGGATCTGGCACTGAATCATGTGATTTGTCGGGCGCTGCTGGTGAACAGAATCGTATAGAGCAGTTGATGGTGAATATGCTCGATGAACGCGACAAATTACTTGAACAGTTGCAGGTAATTAGTTTTAGGTCAAAATAATTTTTTGTTTTATGATTTCTTATTTTTGTACAAAAAATACAGAAAATTTTTCATATTTTGTACAAAAAAGTAAGCACCAAAATTAATCTTCTATTCCGAGGGGTAGGTTAATGATATGTTAAATTTTACTTATGAGAACTTCATATCCGTTTGATTATCATGCGCACTACATCGTATAGAATTTCTTCTGGTAATCTTTTAATAGAAATTGATAGGACCGGAAATAGCTTTTATGCTTCTTTTGTTTGCCAGGATGCTCAACGGCGTATCGAAGACTTGCAACAGCATGTAAAAGATACCGAACGTGACAAAGAAAGTCTCCGTAGACAATTCGACTTGCAAACTCAGCATTTGCCCGGAGTTAGTTTTTAATTTGAAATTTTGTGGTTCATTAGACCTTTGTAATCTACTCGGAGGATTGTTGAGATATGCAATATGCATTTCCGATTTACTGGAAACATACTTACAGCCATCCGAATGTGTGTGAAAAGTGGCCGCGTAATTGGCTTGTTCAAAGGAAGCTTTACTGTTCATTTCAATTTAAGTTATTGTTAGTAGCACTATAAACAAATGGTTTTCTTTTACAGGAATTGCAGTCACTAACCAAAGAACTGGCTCAGTTACGTGAACAGTTATTAGAAAAAGATGAAGAAATTGTAGAGCTCAAAGCAGAACGGAACAATACGAGATTACTGTTGGAGCATTTGGAGTGCTTGGTAGGTGCAATTTTGTTTGTATTCCACTTATTTTCACTTCAGATGTTTTTGCTGATCACGGGACACGCCTTTTAATTGAAGTCGCTATGATTTGTAGATGTCGAAAAATTAAGTTTTGTAATTTTATGGTTGACGCTATCTTTCTTTGACATATTTTTTCTTAGGAATCAAGCAATGAATGTTGTGAGAAAGGAAGTATTTGAAATAAATTTAAACAGTCTTTCGTACAGTTTTCTTCAACACTCTTGTTTCGTAGGTCTCGCGGCACGAGCGGTCTTTGCGAATGACGGTAATGAAACGACAGGCTCAAAGTCCAGCAGCTGGTGTGAGTAGTGAAGTAGAAGTTTTGAAAGCACTTAAATCATTGTTTGAGCATCACAAAGCATTGGATGAAAAAGTGAGTCACTTTTACTTTATGGTATTTGAAATTGGATAGAAGGAAAATCATTCATAATGCAAATAAAGGGTCTGAAGTTAGCGTTTTTCTAAGTCACCACTCATAGTTAAATTGTTTCCAGTAATTTTTTCCTGCTAATAATTAGGTCCGTGAACGTTTGCGTGTTGCAATGGAGCGTGTTGCAACATTGGAAGATGAACTGTCGACAAAGGGAGATGAAAATTCGTCGCTAAAAGCGAAATTAGCGAAAGTAGTAGCTGAAGTTGAAGAAGCACATCAACAGGTTTGTCACCCGACTTTTTCAAAAGCAGAGCTGAGGTTATTTATTTTAAACATATGTTTAAATTGTAGCTTTTTGTCTCTCGAAAATAAATGATGTGCAGAGATTTCTCAGACGTTTAAATTATGAAATCCTTTGCAGTTCTGCATATGAGCTTGTTATGAATTTTATATTTTTTAACGAGGAACTGACAAAAATTTCTATTCTGTTGCCAATTTTTCGATTGAGTACTGTGTTTTAGCTAAATGCATCTCAAAATGGTATAACGGCAGAAAAACAGCAGCAACAGCAAATTGTGAGTTTTTTGATCATTTGAACAAATAATCAAGAAGCAATTTTGAACTTGGAACATCTTTCGAAATTTGAAAAGTAATGAAAGCGGTCATCATTTGTTTTCGCTGATTGGTATTTGCAACTTCTAGCTGCTTCATATGTATTTAATGAAGCGAGCTTTTATTTTGTAGGGAACAGTTGAATCTGCAGGAGCTTTGGTTGAATTACAAGAAGTATGCCAGCGGTTGAAACAAGAATTAGCGAGCAGTATGCAGCAATGTCAGGAATTAAATAATCGGTATAGCAATCACATTTGCTTGTTTACTTCTATTTCCATGCATGAATACATGGAAAAAGTTAATGTTTTTTCGATCAGCGTTTTCATAACTATATTTTTGATGCAACAGTTGTTTGAATACTCAATTTAAACTATTGAGAGATACAGTTTAGTAACGTTTGTAATTACAGGAACACAGAATTAGAAGTTCAACTTACTACAACACAGAAAGAAGGTCGAATGGAGCAGGAGCAGATCAATAAGCTGCAGCATCATCTTCAAGAGGTGGGCATATGTTTACTCACCACTTCTAATGATTATTAGCGGACAGTTAGATCTCTTGTTCAAATTTACACTTATTCGAAAAAGAACGTTTTAACTGGCTGCCATTTTAGTTGCAAGCGCAGCGTGAAGATCAGGAGGCACGGATTTCAACTCTGGAAAGTCGTTACATGAGTGCACAGCGGGAAGCCACATGCTTACGTGATTTGAATGATAAGCTGGAACATCGGGTCAGTAAGTGATAACCTGATTTTGTAACCATCTCTTCCGTTTCTAGTCTTAAATTATCTGGAAGTCCAGTCGCAAGTATATCTCCGCAAATGTACATCTTTCAGATTAAGCTTGGTTAGATCTACTATTTAGCAGCAGTTTAAATAGCTAAATGAATCAATATGAACAGTATTACTAGTCGAAGTCGGCATTCTTGAATTAAAGCTAGCGTACTTGAATATTTGAAAATGGACCGGTACAGTCGTGCAAAGCTCTAAGAGAATTTTTATTAAATCACTTAGTACTTCCAATATACTGTTTTCTTGCAGCTTGCAAATAAAGATGCTGCGGTTAGATTGAACGAAGAGAAAGTACGTAGTTTGCAAGAACGCCTTGAATTGGCGGAAAAACAGTTAGCTCAAAGTTTGAAAAAAGCAGAATCGTTACCAAGCGTAGAAGCAGAATTGCAGCAACGTATGGAAGCTCTTACTGCTGCAGAACAGGTGTAGATTGGCTCATATTTAGGAAAACAGTCAAAAATACTTTAATATATATTAAATAATTTTTATGTAAATATTTTTATGTATAACTACTTTTGCGAACTTTCAAGTGTTTGATTAGGTTTTTGCTTTTATTCTTCATATCGAAAGCAACACAACATTCATGTCAAGGAATATTGAGATTCAAGGCATTTTGGAGTGGGATTTGCAGTTCTTATTCATTATACTTTTCGTGACTGTTGAATGGTTTTCCTCAGAAGCAACTCAGTGCTGAGGAGCAGATGAATCGGTTGGCTCGACAAGTTGAGGAGCGCAGTGCAGAACTGGAGCGTGCTGTGCAAAGAGAGAAAATGAATGAAGAACATAATCAGCGTTTATCATCTACAGTTGACAAATTGTTGAGTGAATCGAACGACAGGTGAGATTTCCTTGTTGTTTTTAAATCATTAGATGATCCTGCGTATGCATGAATTTGAGACACAGAAATGACACGAAAAGGGAAACCCTTAGTTCACATAATGTAATTAATTACAAGTTGTGAGCGTCCACGGTGCCTTTTTTGACTTGCAACCTTCATTTTTGCAAATTTTGATCAATTTTTAATTTAGAGCACAGGGCATTGTCATGATTGCCGAACACTGTCGAGTGTTTCAAATAATAGAGAGATCTTATAGGTTACAGTTACACCTGAAGGAGCGTATGCAGGCCCTTGATGAAAAGAATCGCTTAACTCAACAGTTGGAACAAACAAAGAAAATTTATGACCAAGTAGGTGCAATAGTTCTTTTTATTCCACTTCTTGTTGAATTTTTGAAGTTGTTTATGCTTCGCTATCATCTTTACACAGATTGTTTCCACATTAGGTTAACGCCAATTATCATTTCATAAATTTTAAGTTTTACGAGGACTTTGGATTCATTTGCTCTTGTATAAAAGTGGAGATTGTGGTGAAGCGATAAGATGAATAATGCTTTCTAGGTTTCGTTTGATTTGTCGATAGCCTTTTTGGAAGACTAGTTATTATCGTTCCGTGCAGTCCTTAATTTCGTTTTCTTTTCAGTGTGAGCGGACAAAAGAACGTCTTCAACGTGATAATGAAAGTTTGCGGCAAGAAATTGAAGCACTACGTAATCAACTTTATAACGCTCGTACTGCTCAGTATCATTTCAGGTATGGTAATTTCGAGGTTATTGAGATTTAAATACATGTTATCTAGGCATGGAATTTTAAAAATCTGGTAGCAGATGTCATCCATATTTCGACATATGAAGTTTTGTTTTTTATCCAGCGAATTATCTTGTACTTTCGAGAGTAGGAAAAAATTTTATCAACTAACAAAAAGGAAAGAACTGGAATTATAATCATGCGGTATGTTGTTAACTTATTCATCTAAACTAATTGGTCTGTTTCTTTTTTTTTCGTTATACAACTTTAACATGAGATGCAACAATACTTACTTCATATATATATATATATTTTTTTTTCTCAATAATCACAAATCTGTATGACATATTCATTTCCCCATTTGTCTGCTTGTCAGTCTTTTTTGAACTTAGTTCTCACTTCCAACAGAAAATTTGTGAATCACTCGAGATTTCTTGTAGACCTTAGAAAACGATCAAAAAATTGCACATATGCAACGGAGCTATTGAAACCTTGCTTAATGTTAACATAATGTTATTTGGATATTTCCCATGAGTTAATGTCATTAAAAGTTACAGATTGCATAGTTCACCAATGATTTTGCCTGTAGCAGCGCCACCTCTTCCTGTACAATCTCCTTCAGGACCTGGAGGACCGCCACCACCTCCTGTTGTGGTATCGTTTATATATTTTTTTTCACTAAAGGTCATTTTCAATGTTGGGATCCTTTTAATCTATAATTTCTACTAAACCAAAGTGAAATATAATTTTATAATTCCTTTTGCTATTGTACGAATTCTTTCTAGGCTGTCACGGCATCCACTGGTACTTCAGTTTATGGTGGAATACGTCGTGTACAAAAGGGTAGAATGCAAGCATTACAAGAAGATCCAAGCAAAGTACAAACACTAAATGAACAAGAGTGGGATCGACTGCAGCAAGCACATGTGCTTGCTAATGTGCAGCACGTAATAAGTTTGACCAAAATAGCAATTCTTTTGTAAAGATTTCCACAATCTTTCAGGCAGTAACTTGAGGTCTTTTTTTAAATATTCATATAATATAGCAAACAATTCCAAATTATCCTTCAAATTTCAGGGTTTTCAGTTTTAGGTTTGGTGAATACTTCTTGTCCAAACTAAGTTGTTTAGCAGTGCGATTTGTATTGGTTGTGAAGAACTGAAGGTCGAAATAAAAAATACAAAATTACTTTTCAGGCTTTTTCGTCATCATCATCAATGATGGATATGACTGGAGGTGGTGGATCAACTGCTTGTCCATCAGTCCCAAACACTGCAACAATGTCAGGTGCTGCAGATCCACATACGCTTGCTAATATGTTGCAGGAAAGGTTTGTTATCTCAAGCAATTTTTCCTCGTCTCACGTATGGTATTTCTAATCATCCGTTATTTGATTGTGATAAGAATTTGCATATGTACCAAAGTGATAAAAATAATAATGTTGCAGATTGAATGCTATAAATTCAGAAATTCGATTAATAGAACAAGAGAAAACGCATGCCGAACGTATCGCAGAACAGTTGGAAAGTCGCGCTACAGCAGTGGCTGCTGCAGCTGCTGCAGGTAATTTGTTGTGTTTGTTCCCACCGATTTATGTTATTAAATAGCGAAATTCACCATGATGCATTTTATATATTTACAGCAAACGAAGAGTCACAAGCGTTATCGACACATTCGACACCGCGCAACTCACCACAGCACGATTTTTTGGTTACCAAATACAATACGGTGCCTTCTTTATCTCTTACGTATTTCCTTTCTCTTTTTTTACATTTTTAATGTGAACGTTTCATATTTTTTGTCTCTGACTTTATAACATTCCGGTTTGAATCGGGTTATATGTTTCTATGCATTACTTTTTTTTATCGTTGCTTGCTGCTGTAGCTTCCCGCTAATGCATCAACATCGCATATTCATGGCAGTGGCAACGCTGGACCAGTGGATTCTTCATACGGTCATCAGGTAAACATGACGTCCTCTAAATTCCTATGTTCTTGTGGTACGGCCTTTTATAAAACAGCAGAAAAAAAAGTGAAATTAACTTGCATCATAATTAGTTTCTTATCAAGCTCACAATTGTATTTTGTAATCTGCAGTTTGGTGCAGTGGATGAAATGCCTAACGGTGTGGCAACTTTTGATTATGGATTGCGCAGTAGGAGATATCCAGGTTCTGCGGATCAAATGCAGCATTCCTACACAGTATGCATCTGCTACTAATTTATTTTTTTATTTATTTATAGAATGAGATCAAATTTAACGTTTGTTCGCAACTTAAATTTTCAAGCTAGATATTTTTTCACTGGTTGTCGTATCTTTTTAATTTTTGCAGGGTTCTCTTCTCGATGATGAATACAATCCGAATTTAGGCCCAGCTCCTCCAGGGATATTGATGGATCGGTTGTCACCTACATCATCCATTACTTCTTCACAACATGACCACTCACCCGTTTATGGGACACCGGGCACTGTAAAAGGTGTGCTCCAAAGTTTTCTGGTTTTAGTGCTTCGAAGATCTTAGTCACTAGGCAACATTTCCTTTTCTGGTCCTCTAGGAGAACTTGTTGATGTTTGGTTAAGAGGAGTTAAAAATATAGGAACGAAGAAGCAACGCTCAACCTCTTCCACTGCAGCAAAAACTCTCGGGCGATTATTTAATAAGAAAGCAAAAAGTAGCAGCTGTGGTAGCAATTTACGTCAGTTGGCACAATACGAGCAAGGTATTTATTTGTTAATTTTGAGCTTACTTCAAAAAAAACCATCAAGCCTGTTGCATGTCGTAAACGGCCGCATATTTCTGAACTATTTAACATCTATTTTGTTGGCTGATTTGTGTTATACTTATTTACAGGTGGATATTCGGATAGTGAAATATCATCAGTAGAAGGCATTACTGTCACTGCGAGTGCTGCTGCGACATCGTCTTCCCTATTAACGGGTAGCAATTTAAATATTTTCAATTTTCACCAGTGAATAACCACGTGTCCAGTTTTTTCTTGAAAAATCTCTATGGTGTTTCAGCGGATATATCTTCTTTTGCGCTAGAGTCTGAAGATGATTAAGATTCAGTCTGCAACTAGTCACTAAATTCGAATTTCAAGGCACTATACTACTCAGCATAACAATTTTCTATTTCTTATTTACGTATTTATTTTTGGTTTATTCTTGAGAAGGAGATGTCAAACGTTTCATTAAGATGACTAACTTATAGTTCATTAAAATGAGTTATAAATTAAATACATTTTACAACCGAATTAAAATGATTACAGGTAAATCAGCGAACGGTGGAGTGGTACTTGGTGCTGCTGCTGCTGATTTTGATAGAAGAAAAAAGAAAAAGTACGAATTGCTGGAGGAGGTACTCGTTAGTTACTTATTGTTGGTAGAGTTATATGTTAGCATATTATAAATTCCATACTTATAAACATACCTAATACCAGCAGAAATGCTTTCAACTACTTTTTAATATCGTATCTATTGCAGGCGATGAAAGCGCGTACTCCTTTTGCTCTGTGGAATGGACCAACGGTAGTAGCCTGGTTGGAATTATGGGTTGGCATGCCTGCTTGGTATGTCATGTTTTATTAGTTTTGCAAATTAACTTGTCATTCTTCAAAAGTACTGAAAAGTATGTTCAGGGTTTTATTTTCAGGTATGTAGCGGCATGTCGTGCGAACGTGAAAAGTGGTGCAATCATGAGTGCATTGTCAGATCAAGAAATACAGCGTGAAATAGGCATCTCAAATCCATTGCATAGGCTGAAATTACGATTAGCTATACAGGTAATTAAAAACTATTGTATGAATAAAGTCTGTAGATTATGTTGACATTGGGAATGAACTATGTAGTTCGTTGTAGCACCTCACTTTACTGTTTCTTGTCATGTTTTAGCATTCATTCATCTTTTTTTATATTACAGGAAATGGTTTCGTTGACTTCTCCATCGGCACCGCGTACAACACGCGCAACGCTGGCATTTGGTGAAATGAATCACGAATGGGTCGGTAATGAATGGCTGCCCTCATTAGGTGCAATTAATGCCTGCTGTATTATAAATTCAGAATACCACCAACAGTAAGTTGAAATAATCTTTGCTTCTTTCAGGTCTGGCGCAATATCGGCCAGCATTTATGGAATGTTTATTGGATGCTCGGATGCTGGAGCATCTGTCCAAACGGGACCTTAGGACGCATCTCAAAATGCTCGATAGTTTTCATCGGTAGGTTTAATTTTTTTCTACATACTGGAATTTCATGTTTTAATGCGAGTTATACAGTTACTTGTTTTCTTGCAGTGCCAGCTTGCAGTATGGTATAATTTGTTTGAAGAAACTGAATTATGATAAGAAAGCGTTAATAGAAAGGCGAAAAGCTTCTGAGAATGTCAGTAGGGGTTAGTTGTTTCAGTTATCTTTCTTCCTAGTATTAAAATAATGCTTTAAATGTATAGGATAGCAATTTGCGCCAGTCAATCATTGGTAGATAGATATGCATAACTGCTTACGATATCACTACAATGATCGGCTAAAAGTCTTTTCTGGCTATAATTATGTTAACATACAATAGCTATATTACACTGCAGAAATAAAGGATTATGTTGATCGGAATAAATACAGCATTCTGGAACTTAAAATTACAAAATGGACAACATTTTATGGTGAGATATTAAAGATGTACTGGTATGGAGTAATGATCGTGTGGCACGTTGGGTTGAGGAAATCGGTCTTGGGGCTTATGCGACTCAGTTGAAAGATAGTGGCGTGCATGGTGCCCTTATCGCACTGGATCATACATTCGATGCACAAAGCTTGGCGTTGTCCCTGCAAATACCACCACAGGTTAGTGCTGTGCATTTCTGCGGTATTTTCCAACTGCCACTTTAGCTCGAAAGATCTCGCTGTTTCAGATCAGTTGATATATTTATAGGATTTTTCTGCTCGCCAATTGTTGGAACATGCATTTGAACAGTTGGTGGTAGCTGGTGATTGTCGTAGTACGACAGCATTTGGAACTGGTGGTGTAGATTGTTGTGGTTCTACTGCAACAATTGCATCAGGAAATGCATCAGCAACTATACCAACAGGGGCAGGAAATTACTCATCAGTACCCCCGCCGTCACCTCCCATTTAACTGTTTTTGCATTTCCATTGTAGTTGAATGATCACACGAGGTAGTAGCGGCACAGCAACTTGAATGATCGGTCCTGAATTTGCTCTGTGCTAACTTATTCACCAGGTCCAAAGTTAATGTAAACTAATTTAGGTTTCACCGTTCGCTCAAGATTTAGAGGCCTTATACTAAACACAGAACGAAGTTATTTTGCTCACTTTCTGATAGGATTTGTTAACTAACGATGCTCCTGAAAAAAAAAAAAAAAACCTTGTATGTTTCTTAAAGCGGCTATTCTTTTGACTTTGTTTCTGGAAGAATGTGTTTTGTTTCGTTTCTGATATCCTAATTCATATATTTGGTTTCTTCCAATGAAGGACTGGATGGGGAAAAAAAGCTTTACATAAGAAATTGAGATTTTTAATAAGAAATTCGAGTTTTGTTATTTGTTTTAAATAGAATTCTGGCACATACCATGTTGTGCTGCTATCTTGTTCTGGCTTTTTTGTCACGCTCTTATTACAAACTATAATCAACTTCCACCTTTGATCTTAATCTATTTCTCTGTGTCATAAAAGTCATAAGGAAAATTAAAATATGGAAGTTAAGGTTATCTTTTCTGTCTCTGTTTCACTATTTTTGGGAACATTTCCTTATCAAATGTAGCAAACTGGATCATCAATAGGGCTTCATTTGTAAGTTCCCATCGTCTGCTGTTGGTTTTCCTTGCAAAACTTTATTATTCCTAATAGTGTTGTTCTTCTGCTTAGAAATTGGCTGAAATCTTTTTTATTCCAATGATTCTCTTGAGATCTTTTCCTACTTGTTTACTTTTGCTTGTTTTTTAGTTTTGTTCGTTATTAAATTATGCAAATTCTAATATAGTTGCTGAATTTCGGTCGTGAAGCGCTTTTGTCATGAAAATTTCAAATCTAAAAGTAATCAAGTTCTAAATTCGGCGGTTTCTAAAATGCGCGCTCTGAATGTTACATCCTTACTTGTTGAGATTAATTTATTGGGATGAACATTAATCAACAATTTTGCTATCTTGTTTTTCCTCCAGTCTTCCTGGTCTCATTCCTCTGTCATGTTTCTATCCATCTAATTGATATTTTACCTTATCGACCTCGTTCCTGAATTTAGGGCCTGAGTGTTTATAGAGGTTCTAAGGGAGAAGCTGTGTGAGTGATGTCTTCATAAGTCTCGGCCTTCAACTTTCTGGGCGACATATTTTCCGCAGTTATTTGTACTTACATTGATTTATAACGTTCACTTTTCTTCTTGGGAAAAGTATGATTAGCATGTTTAGAGAAATGCCGAAGCAAAGTTTATCATCACAATTGTGTGATGATTTGCTTGGGTGACTCAATTTTCCACAGTGTAATTACAGGCTTAAGCGATTGAATAGTCCCGAACACTCTACTTGCACATCCGTCGTTATTGCTTATTAATGCTAACCACCCACGAGTATCAATTATCTACACCTATTAGAAAATTTTCTCCATGGGTCCGTTACGACTAATGCTAAACTTGCTATACAAGTAAGACACATTGCACTTGCTTTCTACCGTTATGTATAAGAAAGATATCACTGCGGGGGGTTCTTAACATATACATTCTTCTGCTCCATGTAGCAAATTTGCATGTGCAGAGTCTTCTTCCGCAAACTAGTAGTAGGTGTATAATTAAGCAATCAATTAAAGCGATATCTTGAACAACTACATGCTTCTTCCTCCTACTTTCCCACTTAACCGTTGCTCACTCGATGGCCTCCCCTTAATTATAGATTTTACCAAGTACAGCACTTGATCTCTGTTGCCTTGACATAATGGAAAGGTTAGTTTCCGCGACGGATCTTCAGTCTCATAATATTTCGCAAACCGTAAGACCTCCACTTTTTGATATTATAAAATGCAAACACTAAATTTCAGAATGTATTTTTATTGGAACTTCCCACTGTTAACTACAATAAACACGTTTCCCTAGAGACAGCACATGTTCACGCTTACGTCGCTTGACAGATGAATGCTAAACGGATTGTTAGACCGCCGTCATCATGAGCTTCCTCCATTTAGGAGTGTAGCTGCTATGCAGGCACAAGTTCGAAAGTTAGTAGCTCCAACATTCACAAAAAAGGGTTTGTATAAACATATTATGATACAGAAATAAAAAACAAATGTAAAAGTAGATATAATGCTAAGAATGATGAATACAAGCTGGGTACCATCAGTACCACGTTTCACATAAATTGTACTGCACTAATAAGTGAACCTCAAAATGAAAACACTAATATGAATACCGGCACGAAGTAGTGGGATTCAAACCTTGGGGATCTCGTTTAGCCTGCGATTAAAAGTACATCTACCGGTACTAATCCCTCATTTAAAAAAGACTCCTAAGAAACTAAAAACATTTCGCTAGCAATATGTACAAAACTGCTTCCAGCTAAAAAATCGGAGACTATTTACAACAATTCAGCCATCAAATTTAACAGTTCGGATGACATGGTCAGTGCGTATATTCCATAGAACTACTGCTTCATTTCCATTTTTCCATCTCTTCCCTACAACAACAACAAAAAAAATCCAATCCAAGAGGTCTTCAAAAAATTTTCACGAATAAAAATTTCCCCTACTAGTTCCTAACACCAATTGTTTATCTAGAAACCCCACCTGTGACTGCCTGGTTTCATTTGATTCCGCACTCCACCAAGAATGTTGACGGTAGCTTTACTTACGGCAATTATAGGCCGTAATACCGTAGTTGGAGCTTGTCGAAGAAAACCGCGCACTGTCGAATAACCGCTTGTCTGATCTTCTAGCGCAGCTAATTGAAAATCTAACGCCGTATCACTTATTTCCTATAATTATTTGTGATATCAAGGAAAATAAATACTCGAAATATCTTGAAAATAATTTGTTCCCTTACACGCCCAATAGCTTCCAAAGCCATATTAAAGCCTTCTCTGATATCGTTTGGCGGTCGAAGCGCCGTGTAATCTATCATGTTCCTTCGATGACGATATATGGGATATTCCGGTGAAACAATATCAAATGCTAACTCCGCTACGCTCTGCAACATCAAATTTTTGTACTTGGTATAAACTGCGCTTTTATGTAGAACAAATAGGACCAATAGGAAATCCCTACCTGTACAACTCCAACCATTCTTTGCAGCATATCTACTGCAGCCGTTGCGGTAGATATCCCAAAACTTTCCGCCCCTCTTTGTAATCCTTTTATGATATGACCTTCTTCCCTACAATACTCGTTTACTGGCATCAAAAATAGATCTCGAATCCCAAAACCTGAAATTGCAACTAAGGTAGCTTAATAACTCATACATTCATAGTACTGTAAAGAATTAAATCTACAATTAAATCTTGTGGAAATGAAAATTAAGGAATAAAATATCATCGAGCTCTAAAATTTGGTAAATTCCAGTTTCAATGTTTTCATTTTTGCTTGAAAAAAACATAGCGTTTGGTATAATATGTCAAAATTCGCTCACCAATTTCTACCAATGATTTAATAGGTCCATAAGACGTAATAAACTGTACTAATTGTTTGTTGTTAATATCGTTAAGCCAGGCATTAACAGCAAACTAAAATTTTGAAACAAATATATGTGGCACACAGAGATCAGCTAAACAAATGACTCTTGAAGTAATTATAATTTAAAAGCACTGAAATATCTGAACAATGCATTAAAAAGAGCCAATATGACTTACTTTAAAGCATCGATCATAACCAAGCAGCCCCCGAGTACAACTGAGTTCCTTCAAACGTATTTCAGTGCATTTAAAATCGCTCAACCCTACCAAAAGCCCTAAAATCCAACCCTGATCTGGACGAATTCGCTTTCCGTTTAAATCCAAACGAATCACCGCAGATGGTGAGAAAGTAAACTCCCTGTAATAACTGAGAGATACAGTTAGCGTCAACAAAAGTACTATGTGAAAACACAGCATCAACGGCACGTAAAACGGCTAACTTGAAAATTCCTTAGAATCAATATTACTTACTTGAAGTAGATCTTTCCTTTAACGATCGATTCTGCTTCCCAAGGACCTATCTCCAAAGAATTTTTACCGCGCTCATAATCGACCTGAAACAATATAAATGATTCCAGGAGGATAACGGACTGGTCCATTCATTCAATTTAATCGCATCAAGTAAATTGTAATTGTAGGGGAAATAATTGCATGGAATCTCTAAAAATAGGTAAGCATGAAAGCTACATGGAAAGAGCGATTATCTGAACTCTAGAAAAAATGATTTGTCGAAGTTTTTCGAAATTCTCGTTCCTGTCAAAAAAGTTCAACATGACATTCGCATATAATAAAAATTTAATCTTTGTGCGAACAAAAAATATCAGTAGGAACAGATTTTTCATCGTCTTTCTTTTCTTCTTTCGCTACTTCAAGCTTTAATTTTACATTTCTTGCCTCTTCATATGCAGTAGGCAAAACAGCACGAATGCTGCTATCAGTATTTGCTGTATTGAAGCGCTGAGTCATAGCATTCGATAACGATTGCAAAGAGGAACTCATACAACCGAATAAATTTGTGACATCGTCTGTTACGGGTCCTAAAACTATCAGTAGAATAAAATTTATGCAAAAACGATGCAACACTGGTCTCTGACACAAATTATTAAGAAGAATTAGTTGGATCCAAGTTACCATTTTCGTTAAACAAATCACTTGCGAAATATAGCCGTTCATTGAGCATTAAACTATCGTTTTCGCTTTCATCCACATGAAAATCATCACCTAAAACTATTAAATTTTCATCCAGTTACATCTGAGCTTCAATATGATTCCAAGACTAACACCTAGTCCAATGCAATTACTATAAAATTGCTGGCGAATATGCGAATTACGTAGATCATATGCCAGTTGTGAACCCCGTCGCTTTTCACTGTTACAAGTCTCCATCTGGTCTCCAACAAATTCCTTCAAAAATGCATTACTTTGAAGAGTCATCTCCATATATTTTGTTGCTGTGTCTGAATCTGTATCTCCGGCGCACTGCGTACTATCGTTATTTCCATCCAGACGCACTTCCAACCATGGCTTTTCTGGCATTTTCGATGTTGCAATATCTTCTAAATTAAAAAGAAAAAATTCTGTCCAAAAAGTACATAATATACGAAAATTTCGAGGAGGACCAAACCTGCTTGTAAGGCAGCAACGCTACTAGAGAGATCATTCACATAATCTTCGAGAAACTCCAGAGTATCCTGATCGGCATTAATACGTAAAGGCAACAAGGAAACCTTCATTTTACCCTCATGTTGAGGAGTTTCATATAAGCGAACTGAAAACATCGGCGATTGAGAATGACGCGGAAATGTCTGATCCCATACATGCTGCAAATAAATGAACATAGTTATGCACAATAAATGACAGAAAAATCAACAAAAAGTAATAAAAGTATAGCATGATCATTTACTGTAACCCTTCCTAAAAAATGGTTAATCTTTGCAGCTTACCGGGTAAAGCAGTTTATTTATTTTTGAAGACACCATTTTATCCAAAATTTCCACTGACCCGATACTGAACAGCCTTGTAGACAACACTGGTGCATCTTTATCGTATACTTCGAATATAAATTTAACCTAATAAGTTGTAAGTTATATGAATAAGATAAATTCATGCAATTTTACATATAAAAAGCGAGATTAATCAATCACATCTGTATATGTAATCTTTCCCACTTCGGGTCAGAAAATCATTTTAACGCAACAATACGAACGAATCAACAAAACTTGCTTTAGAAAAACGCAAATCTACATGAGCAGAATAATCTCTATAAGGACCACCAACTGGAGAGTTGTCACGACGTAACTTTCCTCCATTTGATATACAGTAAGGTTTAGGAGGCGGTTTTGAAGTGCCTGAAATGCGCAAACAGTAACAAGTGGTGCAATCCACACAGCTTACAAAATGTTAACTGATCTCTTCAAGATTTTTATCAATAAGAACTTACTGAAATCAGCACCACCGTACAAATGGAGTTCCAGCGATACATCATCAATAGAATATTTGATAAACGGGGTATAAATCTTGTTCATGGCGAAAAGAACTGATTTGTTCGATCTACCACCGATTTTTGTCAAATAATCATCATAAGCAACAGCAGCTGCATCGTCAGAGAGAAGAAATCGTGCCCATGGCTTGCTATTACCAGTCTAAAATCCTGTGTGATTAATGAGAAGAAAAAATAATCTAATTCCAAAAATAAATATGAAAAGTACTTATTACACTTTAGGAAATTAAAAAAATACAAAAATATACCGTGATACCACTACCCGGAATTTCATCAAGCAGACAAAAGCCTTCATCAATTCCGAGCACTCCAGATGAATCTCTAGGCTTGCTTTCTCCTGTCGTATCAACTAAATCTGTGGTATATTAATTTGCAAGTAATAAACCGAGATTTAATAAATGTTCTCCTAGTAAAAAACTAATTTGGCAGAAAGACATGCACTTAATTATTTTAAAGAGAATAATTATTTAAAGAAAGTAATTAAAGAATAATTATTAGATAAAAGTTACCTTTTACTGCATTCGACAGCACTTGAGAAGTATCTGTCAAATTTTCAGGTGAATCCATCGGGTACTTAAAAATTTCATGTGCAGATTGCGACACCGCTGATCGCACCATTTTCTAAATTTTAAAACGCATTAAATTTGAATCCTAATTTTGGATTTTGAATATAATTTCTGGATAAAGGTTTTGCTGAAAAATTTGCTGGATAATCTCTTGCATTATGCAGAACAGTACTCCTTCCGCTTCTTCTTACTCTTTTATATTCACATCTTTGCGATTTCCCTTTTTGTGATCCTATTGCTTCTCTTATTTGTTGGAAAAATAAACCCTCAAAAATTTCGCACAAGACCCCTAACTGTAATATTTCATCTTCCCAGAACTTAATTTATTGATCACAGAAGAGACGAAAGTTAGACTTTGCTCTGATAGCCTCCAAGTGATCTGTATGAGAGCACCATATCAATGTTACTTGCAAATGAAGCTTATATATAAAATTTTGTCACGTTAGCGACATCCTATAGGTATTTTGTCGATCAGAGTAGAAGTGAAAAACGAAGTGTTAACGATAACCAAAAGTTTTACAGCATGACTACCTTAACAAAACATCTGATTAAATAAGAAATTTATTTTTAGAACAGCATCCACCTCTTTATTGCTATAACATAAGCACAAACATCAAGTCTTATCAAAGCGAGCGGAAGAATGTTTATCATTAGAAGGAAGAATATTAGGCTGCCGTATCAGAATCACAATGAAACAAGATTTTCTATTAAATGTCGTAATTAAGACGAGCTATTATAAAATGATATGAATGAAGGTAACGAATAGAAACTAATGATAAATATATCCGGCAAGCTGAATGTACGGTCTCATTTTAAAAATATGGAGCGCATCGCACCAAAAGTCTTCAGTATCCTTAGAAATGAAATAAAAAAAAATTAAAAATGAAAAGAATCACTAATTCAGTAAACACACGAAACAGATGCTTACCAAAGCTGCACTGAAAAGCAGACAATGCAAAATGGAAGGTAACATGTTTTTGTAAATGCATCCTATTTACGTTTATCTTCTAAGTTCTTATATTTACGTTTATCTTCTAAGAACTTTTACATCATAAAAGATCAACCGGAAGATGGCGGTAGAATGCATGCTCCTTATAAGTTTTTACTTTTTCAGTAAGGTTGGCGAATTTTCATTTATTTAGAATGTCATGGGATATACACTGTAAAAAAAAATTTCCTCACAGAACTTACTTCAATATTAGCTAATTGCTGTTCGGTGGATGCCTGTCTTCTAGAATTCCGGATCGTTAGTTTATCGATTGGAGTTTGCAGTCCAGCTCTGGGTGCAGCCACTTTTGAAGTGTGTGCATCTAACAGTTCAGCAACCGCATTGATGACCAAACATAGGGAATCCGAACAAGCCCATAACTACAACTTTTATAATTATTTTGATTATAACGATATCCAATATACAGAATTTGTGTCGTAAAATAACCAGCTCAAAAGAACTGAAATATCATAAAAGAACTGTTGAACTTTAGAATTCAGAACTACCTTTAATAAATCATTTTTGCATCTAACTTCTAAAAATGGAAGACATTTCTTTGGCATGCCATCAGTATTATTGGAGCTTTTAGCTGCCATCACCTGAAAGTTACACAAGCCTACAATATGAACAAAATTTCCCAAAGAGCATATTTTGTTCGAATGGACAAAAGAAACAACAATATGCTAAAAGCAATTTGTACCCGTTTCTGCTGAAACTACACACCATGTAAAAGGTACAAGTTACTGATATCGGCTATTGTAACTGTTTTGATCACCCACCATTACAACTCTTGCTGACGAATATAAAAAAGAACATGAGATATAGATTTTCTAAGAAAGGGATTATCAAAGTGTCTTAACAACCTTTACCAACTTGCCAGATGACTCAATATAAAACATACCTCTAGTTGCAACATACCCACAGACAGCATATGTATGAATTTGGGCTCAAAATTTGCAGACTTTTTTGTTTCATTTTGACTCCCAGTAGCATCCGGACTGAATGATGCGAAGAGCTTGAACTGCTCAAATATGCATTCAAATTTGTATATTTCTAGATCCTGCATGATTCGACTACTGACGTCACAAGAACCAAGCATCACTCTGCAGTAAAAGTAAGCTAAATTTCAGACCGCTGCATGTAGTATGAACTGATTTATTTAACTCTCTAAAAATACATTTGCCTGATTACGTATGAGTTTTAATGAATTAGGCAAGTTAATTGATATATATATATATATATATATATATATATACTTCGATAGAAAACCGCCACAATGGAGAGAATTTTCGAGTGGGTTCAATGCGGCTGTACATTCCCAGGATATTCCATAAATCTAAGAAATGAATTAATTTCCTGTTTAAAAAATACAGCGCTACAATCAGTAGAGGTTTTGATGTTGCCCCAGAAAATTATGAAATTGTGCGCCAAATATTGACCGATATATATGTATATATATATATATATATATATATCGGATTGCTACTAACCGTAATGATAAGGGAGGTGATGGATTCTCAAAATAATGTTGGTAAGCCAACAGAGAGGATGAGAAATGCATATGTAGTTCTGTCGTTGTTTGTGGGACTTCGTAACCAGGAATACCGTAATCGACGATATTAAAGAAATTGATCAACTGATTAATCCAAAACTGCTCAGCATTCGTATATGGTTTCAAATGTAACAAAGTATTGCGAACACCAACTCCGACTAGCACATTCTGGAGTGTTTTGGGTTGGTTACTTCTGACATGGGAAAACACCAGTATTAAAAACAAAAAATAGTTAAAAAACGTGAAATCGAGAATATTCCTGGAAAGAAAAATTCCCAAAATCAAATAGAAAACACATATTCCGACTTTTTGATTCAAAGATGAATTGATGAATCAATCGAATTATGGGTGCTCTTCAGAAAAATCTATAAATGGTTAAAGGAACTCGATCTATAACATAATAAGAACCTTCAGATTTTCGGCAAAGTGAAAATCAATTCTAATTGCGATGGCAAAATTATCCTCTTCCTCCTCCAGAAAACAAATTTCTTCATTTACTATCGGTTCTGCTTGCATTCCTTCTTTGAAATGGTGAGCGAAATCTTTCTTCAAAACACACCGTTCATAGGGGACTACATTTCCAATAAGATCTGAAAATAGCACTCGTACTAGATATGCTTATATAAAGATCACTGGAAACTGCAGCAAATTTTTTTATGATCGAAGAGTGTTATTTATACTTACTTTTATGAAAAAAATTAGCAACTTTGGAAGTTGAATAAAAATAAGATAGCTCTCTATTGCCATGGAAACCGTTAACTGTCATTATTTGCGTTTTGTGTAGAACTGCACCAACTTGACCCAGTTTCTTAACAGCTCCATCCTGAAATCCAAAAAAAATAAAAGTGGCAAAGCTAGAAGAGACATATTACTCCGAAATACTATTACAAAAAACAAACTTCAAATTCAGTTCCTAAGAGCACTCGGCCATCATTTACATTTGCCAGCAGGCAAAAGTTATGGGATTTTTCATTGCCTAATGCATTTACTGTTGGACTTGAACCGTGAGAACACGAAACATTACACTCACTGTGTGCAGAATCTATAATTTCAAAAATTTTTAAGGCTCTTGAAAAAAATATGAACTAAAACTTAAAACATTAAGCAATTCATTCAGAAAACGAAATTGAATGTTAGTAAAATTTTCTTTACTCAAACATAACAAAAAAGAAAATTGCGGAAAGACTATAAATAGATTTTCAAAAAAAGTTACTTTTCCTTTTTGAAGATCTACAGAGTTCGAAGAGTCCATCAGCCGATGTTTCCACATCTCTCTGCCGATCAGAATTATTCAAGACAGGAGAAGATGGTTGCCACATCGACAAATCGTTCACCAATCTTCATGTATCAAAATTTATACAACAGTCCAAAAAGTATTGGCGTTTTATAACTACAAAGGGAGAATTTCGTAAATTACAAAACCCCTCTAAAAAAAAAAAAAAAAAAAAAAAAAAAAAAAAAAATTCAACATGAAAGCGACAAGACGATAAGCCAATTACTCTGATTCCCCTTAAACTTCATAAAAGCGATCTTCCTGATAAAATTAATGTCAGTGAAAACCAATGATTTATTCCCTAACTTTAATAGGAATCTTCACAGCTTATTTGAAGTCCGCAGGGTAATGCCGTATTATTTTCCCTTGCATCATATGCTGCATCCTACGATGAAATGGACTGTCCTAAATTGAATATTACAGAAAAGGCTTACCTATTATAAATAACTTCGTAATAGTGACGACTGGGTAAGTGGATTCGCAATACCGGAACAGTTAATTCACAATTTATTTGTGCATTTGATAGACAATTTTCTCCAAATTCCAACATCTCCTTTGTACTTCCAACCACAATTATCTAAATATCATGCAACCAACATTTCACCATTATTATAGCAAAAAAAAGTAATAAAAATAGAAACTGCCAACCACTCGGTTCTCATTGCGTATAACACATTTTGAGAATGGTCCTTCCATTTTTATGTCTGCTTCGTTTTCAACATCATATTGCGAGGCACATGAGTAACCTGTTTCATTACAACGTGTAGAAGTTGACTCCAAAGTACTATTTCTGTTATCGTAGTTAAGTTTCAAGCTAAAAATTAATTTAATGATCACAGATACAACACTTTACAATAATGATAACAAACGGCACCATGGGAAATGGCAAAGTTATCAATTACATTTAGAGACAGAAGGCCACTTCTACAAAAAAATATCCTTTTAATATACCTGACACAACCTCCACCACATGTCTCTGAACAACCAGCAAAAAGAAAGAGAGAGTCGAGACCGGCTGAATCAGTTTTTTCAACCAAACTGAAGGACCCTAAAATTATTTACCGTTAACACTATATAGTCCCTATATCAATTTGCGGTTAACTTATACAAAATCTCAAGGTTACAAAAGTATTGACGAAATTTTGTTTTAAAGTGATTCGATGCCAGTAATTTTTAGTGCAATCTTTTATCATTGAAGAACCAAGAACTCCTCGTATGAAAAGATGAAAATACCGTTCATAGCAGAAGCCGAAATAATAGCTGTTCCATGCTGTCTTAAGCGCGATACATCAAATCTTGGTATTTCTAATTTGACATCCATTAAGGTTAACCTTACTGACTCCTTATGCAAATTTCTTTTCCAGTAGGGTACTGGAGTCGGAAAAGAATCAGAACGTCTCAAATCTAATACTGGTATCCTGAAAAATAAAGACCAGTATTATCAACAATAAGCCAAAATTAAAAAAATATATATAGAATTTTTCTGCACCACTTATATGCTATTGCATGAGATAAATGAAAAAAATCAGACCTCAAATTTAAGTCCCATTCTGGACAACCAATAATAAATGCTAGTGATAAAGGAGTGTTGTTTACATCTTGCATAGCGGTAAAGAGCAAATCTGTTCTGAAAAAATCATCAGTCGCAATAAGGATAAAAGAACTGTTTATCGAAAAATCCTATACATGTCAGAGGCATGCGAAACTTACTTTAAGCCTCGTGATACGTCATTACCGTTTTGAATCGATAAAGGAAATGGATAAGTGTGAAAAGGTTTAGTGATCAAAAGGGAAGATATTCGATCAATCATCGAAATATCCAATTCACTTTTACAAGTTGTCATGTTTACTGTCACATCATAATGCTGAAATTGTTGTATGATAAATCTCAAATTTCAGGAGAAAACACATCTTATCTATATTTTACACACAGTTTCGGTCGAAATAATTTAACTGAAAAATAAGAAATCAAGATCCTTTTATAATGCAAACCTGCGAATTTTTGCCGTTTTCTATAGTAACCATTAATCGACGGTTTTTATCAGTTGCTGCTGCATTACCACAAAACGAAAATAGCTTGATATTTTCTTCGGTATCCTTGAAAATAAAATTGAAAAATTTTCTCTACTTGCATACATTTCTCGGAACAAAAACGTCGAAAAAATAATACCGTGCTCGATGAAGCCGGCGACAGAATTTCTAATAATTCCACATCAAGCGCTTCGAAATTCATTGAAAAAGAGTAGTTTTCCCGACCTCTTACTTGATTGTAATCAAACACGACTCCTTCACCAATAAACCTAAAGATGTATAAAATTGGACTTAAAAAAACACAAGAAATATTAAAAGAATTAAAAGGAATTACTGTAGATGGTCATCTGCGTACAGATGTTTCGTACTCCGATTTAATTCATCCAACTGAACCCCAAACCGCAGAGAAGATGCCTCCTTAAAGAACCTTTCTGCTAATTCTTTGTATGAACTGATAATATCAGCGATGTTTTCGACGCTTCTAAAATCAATAATAATTAAACACGCACTGCACTTACCGCAGCGAAATTTTCCATTACGCAAAATCAAACATATCAAAAGAAAATACCCGGATTTTAGCCCAAGGCTCTCAAAAATTAGTTGCAAACCTGTTTCGAACTTCATCTTGTCCAAGATAATCTTTGTGAGTGAGGACAAAGACAACATTGCAAATGCTTGCTTTAACACTAATCATGTCAGATACGGTATCCGAATTCTTTAAAGTTTCTGCAATGAGAAATAATATGTTACGTTTTTAGAAATTTCACAGATATATCTCACTAATTCTTGTTACCATTCTATAACACTTCTGAGATAAAAACCAACTTTGAGAACAGTCGCTTCTCAAAATTTCTTTCCGAAATTTACCAACTCGACCATCTCCTACATCACTGAGATTCAACGAAACATTAGCCATTTGTTCTTCAATCGATACTACTGAGGGTTTTCTCTGTGCATCATAAAACATCATCGAACCACCCCAATTGCCTGGACATCACAATGATTTAAATTTTAAGAAAAAAAATGTGATGGTTAGCACACTACCAAATTCTTCTGTTAAGTAATAAAGTTATGCAGGCTAGACTGCAGTTATCATTCTTAAAGTCAACGTTTTACAGACACCAAATTCAAAATTAATAAAGATTACTAGCAGTAACATCTACCATGCTGGAAATCGGTACCGATTTGGTTGGATGGTACAATTCTTGTTTGCAACTCGGCTTCAACCTGTTGATAATCTTGTATGCACATTGGTTTTCCTAAAGTGCATTGTGCACCATCTAAAACACAATCAAATAAACTTTCAAAGAAACAAAAACCATCGAAGAAAACAAGTGGGTGTAAAGGATTAACTGAAGTTATTTAAACAAACCAGAGTTTGAAGGAGGTTTTGCAATCGCAGCAAAAAATGTTTTCAAAATGCTCAGTTGCGAAGGCGTCAAAAATACACACAAACCATCAAAGTTAAGGCTAATTTCCTGAATGAAAAAATAAAAATGAGTTACTGTTAGAGAGCAAAAATAAATTGAAATCAAGTTTGAGACAGTAACAAGAAAACAAGAAAAACAACCTTTTCAGAAGACAAAGAGTATTGTGATGAGATCTCGTTGTTACGTACTCGAACAATAACAGTTTCAACGCTACCACTAAATGATGCAAACAGAACTGGATTCGACTCCAACCTGCAACTTTGATTCTTTCTTATTCCAAAGTAAAAGAAATAAAAATCAGATAGAGAAGAAATGGGCAAAACATACGTAGTGCTATTGGAAGAACTTAACGGTGAGGAAGTAGCAAAAGGAAATTCGTCTTCCATATAGCTGCTAGGGGAATAACATGATTCATAAATTGTTGAGGTAGCTGACATCTGTATGGAATATAACATACTGTCTCTTTTTTCACAGTGTTCATCTGATGAGTCCGAAGAACCTGACAGTTTCTGGAACCAGAAGTAATTTCTAAACTTTGAAGGTTGAGATGAAAACTTTCGAAAACTATACACTTCGTTTAGCCGGAAAAGAAGCTATTGAAAACAAAATCATCAAACAAAATGTAGGTCTACTAACCTTCATTGTTTTTTCCTTTTCACGTCGGAGATACATACTTGTTATGACTTGTGTTGATGTAGACATATTTTCTTCTGATAAATCTTTCATTGCTGGTCTAAATGAAAAAAATGACAACGGCCAGCAATATGTAAGCGGATTCTTTAACCATCTTCCATATTTTGCATCAAAGAATGCGCATTTATATAACTCACTTGGTAAAAATATCGGTATAAAGACGTATGCCTTTTACATGAAAAAGTTTGTTGAAATCTGGAACAGATGATAACGAACGTGGTTGTGAAGTTACCGTTTCAGCGTTGAAAGCTTCCGACTCTAATTGTTCGTCGATGAGTTCAATCCTATACAAAATATCGCAGTAGTTTGTATTTTGTGTAAATTTGGTTTCATAAAAAAAAATCCCTGGATTAACGCAGTTTCAAAACAAAAACTAAAACTCGAGATTCTTCAAGTATCCAAAAACTTTATTAGAAATTCATTTTCATCAAATGAAAATAATGTTTTGATACCACACCAATCGATTCGCAGTTCCAACGCAGTGCATAACCAAGACTCTGGATCGGGAATACTTTCCAAGCGAATAATAGCATCGTTGAAAATTAATCGAAAACGAGAGATAACAGCATCAATGACCTAAATTTCATGCACCTTGATAAGAGCAAATTCAGGAACTGAATCTATAAAGTTTACATGAAGAAAACAGATACCTCAGCAAACTGTTCAATGCCTCTATCCTCTGCTTCATTGGTGGCTTCCTCTTGATTCAGAAAACTCTGCGCTAGCTCCATAGATGTTGCTAATGATCCCATAACACTTCCAAACATAGAAGCCACTGAAGACATGCAAATCATTGTCTCAAAGTTTAATAAAATACAAACAATATATCCTGAATTTTATTGAAGACTGAAAAAATCGAAAATGTAATCTTTGACCTATATCTCCTGGAAGCTCTTCTGCGCAGCGTTGGAGCTGAAGTGTGAGCTGCAACTGTTTCACCTCCAAATCAACCGATTTCACAAGGATATATTGCCATGGAACTGTGATAGTGACTTCGCCGATGTACCCTTCAACCACCGTAAATGGTATTTTCATCGATTCAAACGCTTCATTTAATCTCTAGAGAAACAAAATTTTCAGCTCACCATTTAAACATCAATCAGTCTCACACAAAATGGAATTTGTTAAACTAAATAAAAACTTGGAATTTATAATACTTGAAAAGGATGTAAATGCTTTCTTATAAAAAACCCATGCTTGGCAACACTTTGTAGTGTGTTTTGTTTTCTTTTTCGGCAATCAACAACATCTCTCCAAAACTTGAAAATTGATACCTGTACGTCCATGTCAACATCGCTAACAGATGCAATGCCACCATAAAGAGTGGCTGATAATTGTTCCAAATTGATGCTAGACTTCAGGAAATCGCTTAAATATCTGTGTATAAGAAAGCGACACAAACGCTTTTGTAAGGCATCCGTGATATTAGATAAACCCCAAACAACCATACTGCTGCACTCTGAAAAAACTACGCCTTACACCATAACACTATGAATATTATGCAATCTCAAATCATGCAACTGTAATTTCGACTAAAAAATATGGAAAATTGAAATCGATGCATAAACTATTCAAGAAGACAACACCTCTAAAAATCCAGAAGTATCAACGAAGTCGCGCATCAGTTACAAGTCCCGGAATAGAAATTAGTCGCTTTGTAAGAAGTTTTGTAAGAAGTTTAGTTATCTAGACAGATAAATGTGAATACTGACTATCAACCTGACTACACTCCAACCAACAACTAATTAATCTCCGTCCCTGCTAGCAAATTGTGACATGTATAACTGAGAAAATGTCTTTATCTAGGAAAATGCTACATACAAAAGAAAATATGAAAAAGTAAATATTATAAAGTAAGCACAATACACCCAATCAAAACTGCACTTCTGATTTTTTATAATACGATAAGCCTTCTCACGACTTCTGAACTGAAAGAAAATTCAACTGACGAATAGCTACAGATATACCATAATTCCAATCTGTTTTCAGATGCAGTATTTTGTTTTCGGAGCAGAAATGAAATGAATACTGAAAAGATAACGCTTCCAACGAAAGCAACAGCTTAAATGTTTAACTACCACGAATGTGACACGATCGATAGAACTGTGACGCACTCTCTTCAACCATCGCATCTCAGTTCATCCTACGGTCGTAGTATTTCTGCGTGTTTTGCGGTTGGCCGTTGTCTGTTTAGGTGGACCATGTGCCGAAGGAAGAAGTTGTGAGGTTTCGTCGAGAATGAGGAGGAAAGCTGGTATGCTTTGCGGGAACTTTTATATGGCGAAATTGAACGAGTTGTATGCGTGGTACTACGAAGTAAAGAGTCGTACTTGAATGCTTCATTACATTTCCATCTACCTGGGAATACTGATGAAAGTCAAAGGAAATCCGTGTTAGCCAACTTGTAATCCCCACCCAAAGGAATAGTCGTTTGAGTGCAAGGG
Organism: Wuchereria bancrofti; assembly: GCA_005281725.1. Classification (NCBI taxonomy): domain Eukaryota; kingdom Metazoa; phylum Nematoda; class Chromadorea; order Rhabditida; family Onchocercidae; genus Wuchereria; species Wuchereria bancrofti. Next base: position 3,533,665 of record SSBO01000012.1, read on the forward strand.
CAAAATGATGTGTGGATGCGGGATTTATAACATGTTGCTGTGGGGGAAAGAAATTTCATTTGACCCCACGGCTACGTGCATTTTAACGAAGAGTCGCTAAATTTATTCAGGCTGTGAATAAAAGTTCAGCATTTTTGGTTTCTGTGTAGCATTGCGAGTGGATATTTTACTTATATACTCCGTCCTATATTGATTCTTTTGCTATATTGCATCTTTTGCGTGGCTTGGTTAATTTAAATCAGCAGCGGTTAATAGTTTCTTGTCCTTTGCATATTCTATAACAGAAACACCAGTCGACCATTCTCAAAATCCGCTGACTTTGCTTTTATCAGTTTGGGACAAAAAAAATGAAACATTTAAAAGAAAATTGATAACGTATTAAAGAGACTGCAAACTCGAGGATTTTCAAATAGAGTTTGATTTTCAAATAGAATTCTTTTCATGCACATGTTATTGTTTACTGCTGTTATTGGTAAGATACTTTCATACTGAGTTGTTCACTTAGTCATAATGGACCACACGTGATGAATACCTTGAAAAGTAGTGTGGATGATAGTCTTAATAGCGCAGAAACAAGTTATAAAGACCACTTATGTGACGAACTTTCCGTTCAACGATCAGCCATATTAGCACTCTTGGCTGAGGTAAAAAGGCAAATACTGGTATTTTGTTTAACATTAGGAATCCTTTTTTTCGCGTTTTCAGGAAGGAGCGAATCATGCAGAGTTCCATAAAACATATCACAAAACTTGTTCTTTGTGTTTGCTTGATAATGCTTTGCTTCAGATCATGTAGTACCTTTTCCAAAATGTAGCAATTTTAGTTAGCCGATGATAGCAAAGATTTTTTTAAAATACCACAATTGGACAACGCATGCAATTATGGAAGACCATTGTGCTTCCGCATAAGTCTTGCAGTTATTTTCCTATCATAAATTTCTTACCTTGCAAAAAACTCGACGTTTTCAAAAAAATTCTACACATTTCTTAAATATGTGATCCTTATCATGAAATTATTACGTACAGTACTTTGTGATCTTTTCTGAATTCACCGCGGTTCATTTTAAATACGGAACAAAAAGCTAAGTGACTTGTTAAGGTTTTACAATTAGCATTCATTAGTTATGTATTTTGTTGTCTTACTTCTCGTTTAACTTTCAAGTTTTACTGTTTATTTGGTGTATGATTGGGGACTTTCCTTCAGGTAACTCGCGAAAGCGGCATTGAATTTTGTAAAGGTTTCTGGGATTTGTCAGAATTTAGTAGTATTTTTCATTTTATTTCATGGAAGAAAACAATTCCTACATCGTTTTCCTTCTGATAATGATTTAGTGAGATTATGACTTTCTGTTCAAGTATGGCAATAAAGAGTTACATGAAATCAGCTGGATAGGATCTTAACAGTGGTGACTACGAATGATGGTATCGTGAAATTTCTATAGCCGTCTTTTTACACTGATCCTCGATCAGTCAAGATTCGTATTTTATCATATTATCACCGGCAAGTTCTTGTAAGTTTCCTGAGAAGTTAAATTATTGGAATTAAGACTTTTCAAAGCAAATTATAACCGTTAACTGGTATGGTCTTATTTCCAGTGCTCAACTTCCACTATCCGTATTTATTGCATCATTGTCATGGTGGTGGTTATGTAGCAGCTTCCCCAAAATCTCATGACGTAACTGAATTTCTTTGTTTAAGACATTCTAAAGTGTTTTTGTGTTAAGCTAATTTTTTGCATATATTCCAGACTTATTTGCGGGTGTGGGCTGAATTACTCAGTTGTTCTATCGTATCTGTTGAATATTCACTGGCACCGGAAAATTCATTTCCTCGCCCTACAGAAGTATTGTATACACATGTGTATATTATCAGTAATGCAGCACAACTTGGTGTGTATTTGTTGCTTGTGACTTTTCGCAGTTTGTTTTCGCAGTTGATATAACAGCTACTTTTTAGGTTGGAGTGGTGAGAAAGTATTTATGATTGGCGACTCAGCAAGTGGTAATTTGGTAATATCGGTCATCTCGAAGCTTGTTTAACTTGATATAAAGAGGATACCGAATGAAATTGTTACTGTTTATACACAGTTTCTTTTCCACGTCTTATAATCGGTGCCTTATGCTTTGAGAGTGATCTTTGGTCTCTTCCTTTTTAATAAAGTTAATCTTCTAGTTAGTTAGTTATTTTGTGGAACCATAAGGAATAATGGAGGTGTTAAATTCAAGTGGAAAGTTCAGTTTCAAGTTGCTGACACCTGAGAACTCTAAATATATAACCTACTTTTTTTTTGTCCATGATCAGTATATATGTAGTTCAGCACCTTCCGTCACCTTCATGGTTGCTTAGTTGTATGGATCCTCCTTTACACACAGGAGTCGTGTTGAAGTGTATTGTTTTTGGAAGTATTGTGATATGAATTTATTGTGTGTTTTTGGAAATATTGTGATATGAATTTGTTGATGGTTGCTATTATGTCCTCGTTTAGTATTTACGCATACGTGGGTTTATTAACATTACAAATGTTTTCTTACCAGTTTTTATTGGAAGGTCGATAAATTACAATGGTGACAGGTCTTGATGGAAGATACTGACAAAGTTGGCCACAATAGCTTGCAAAAATATGTGGAGCAAGTATAAAAACACAGAGAGGCGATACAACAGATTTGAATGTGATTTGTGTGGACATGGTTCTTTAAACTGTTGAATATTTTCAGATAGTTTTTACATTTTCATTATGTGTAACGATTGAATTAATGGCATCATAAAATTGTACGGTATTGGGTCTCGGCTACTGATAACTTAACTATTGATTGGATTATATAGGATAATTAGAAATCTGGTATCCTTTCGAGGTATTACACGACAGTTGCTTCACTACTAGCTGATTATGAGTAGTAGAAAAAATCAAACTGGATTTTTTGAACTAAATTTCTTTTGTTCTGTCGCCTGATATGTATGATCGATGGCTGGTAGACTATTTAAAAATTCATCCACTCACCAAACATTATGCATTTTGACCAAGAAATAGGAAGTAGACGACATCCTCTATTTAAATTTTCTTTGTGATTTACTAAGATAATAGCTTTTATAAATTTTAGCCCATAGAATTTTCTGTCTCGATTACTCTTGAAAGTTGCTTTCGGAAATATTATTTATCTAGCACTTTGATTCTCATTCATCACGCTAATTGTATAGAATCTCGGGAGGAGAAGGAAGAAGTAATGAACATGGAAGGCAATAAAAGACCTTTCCGTGTATTATGACTGCCGGGACGAAAAGGAAGATAAGTTTGCTTACCGTGTGCTTTGCAGATTTAGCCATGATTAGAACATGATTAAAAGAGAAACACGATAAATTTGGAAATAATTTGAAATCATTCCAAGGAACTGAAAATAATTGTAACAAATCATATATTTCTGACATAACAGAAACAAAAAGGTTTCGAAAAATCCATTGATATCTCCAATATGTGCGTAAATAGAGGATCTCGCGTGATTCTTCCAGTTTGCTTTGTGGTGTGTTTTAGTGGAATGATAATGGTTTTAAAATTATTTTTAGAATGCTTTTACATGTATCGACAAATCTGCAGCTTGCCGTAAGGATCCATAATTTGGATGAATTACATTTGCTAAGAAAATGCGGGATGCGATGGCCGAGTAATGGCTGTTGATCTTCGTAATCTTCCACATGGCTTTCTTAATTTTACACTTATATCGCTTGAATATCGTGAAGGTGCTAAAATTTGTTTGGACTGAGCAAAGAGGCATTTGGTATAATTGAGACGTCTTCTATGACTTAGGTTTTGTTTTTTAGATAGGCTGTAGAATAGAGACCAGCATATCATGTAATTATAACTTCAGTTGTAATGCCGACAAGTGAATAGCTAGTGACCTTTCCGGAAAAAAATTACCGTTTTCTGGTTTTATATTATGATTTAGATTTCCATATTCGATGGAATTTCAACTAGCCATATCCATTTAAGGAATCGCTATATGCTAAAATTTGGTTTTTTAATTCAAAGAGTATTTGTTCTCTCTGGATAATTGTGTTCTATGCTTTTTTAAATTATTTTTTCTATTGAATATCATAAGCAGCGTTAATTTATTTCTTGCTATGACATTCTATAGCCGTTATGCTGATATATGACCTTTCCTTAAGTCATTATTGCAATGAAATGCACATGCGTTTGTGTTCCAGCTAGCAAAATAAGCTTTCACGTAGTTTATTTTATTTTTGTTATGATTGAAACTGTTATGATACGGTTGTGATTGAAACGCGATGATTTAATCGGATTTCGTCGCTATAACATCTTTGCGCTTTTCAATCAAGGATAAGTTTTGCCGTATTCCGGTTTTCAATTCTTTTTATACAGTTTGTTAAGAATTGTTTCTTTACTCGAAAGCTATAAAATTCAGCATTTTTATGCAAAATTCGTATAAAAAAAAGCACATTTTTGAAGTTAAAGATCGAACTTGGATTTTTTTTGTATGCAACACTTTTTCAATTTAGTACTTTTTTGGCACTAATTGCGGACAGTTAACCGTATTGAAATTTAAGACTAAGATGTATTTTTTCTGGCGCTTTTTACGAAATTCCGTATTGACTTAGCGTTTGTTTTTTCATTTAAGTTTTTCAGTGGAATTTCGTATTAAATAGTTTTCCAATATGTCAGAAATTTTATGTTCTGCAACTGTGTAGAGTATTATGAAAGTGAATTGAAGTAATTGGATCTCTATGATTTATGCAACCAGTTTGGGTAAATTGCGCACCAGAATGCTTCAAATGACTAACAGGTGGAAGGTTTTTATGCCATCACTGAATATTTGAATATCCTTGTTTGGAGATGTTGGCCTTTCACCGAATCATATTTTTGGCTCCATCTAGAAAGAACACGGCAATTCCTTCTTATCAGTGAATAGATTGGTATTAAAACTTACGCTATTGTTAAATATAACAAAGTCCTGTTGATAATAAGGATTAGTTATGGTAAGCATAGCAGCTTTAAATTTAATGTCAATTACTCGTGTGGTCAGTAAATTAATGGCAAAATTTGAAGTATATGAAGTTAGCTTTGTATTCTGGGAAAAAACAAGATTGCTCGTCGGTTGACCTATAATAGGAACCATTTGTCGCCGAACTGAACATGTTCCAAATAAATTTCTTGAAAAGTTTGACTGGTAAGACATGAAGTCATATTTGAACGAAGGGAATGTTTTACATATTCAACTGAATTTGATATTCCTGATATATGTTTAGCTGAAGGGTAGTATTTTCAGAAACCGATTTGAATCAAAAATACGTACGACTGCTGAAGGGGTGGCAAAAAACATCCGTGGGGTGAACAAATGCGACTGAGTGAAGTCTTTCTGCAACTGTGACGCGTGTGTGTGAATGTATGTATGTGTATTAAATCAAGCAATGAAGTGTTGCTATGGAAGCGCCTAAGGAGGAAGTACGGTAGATGGGCATTTGCTTTGGCAGTAACATTTTAAGTGCTCTGGATTGCTTGAAGTAATCTAGAATTTAGCTTCCCCTTGAACCATTCGATTAAAAGTGGAGAAAAGAGAGTTCCACCTATTACCACTATTCTTGTCATTACCCGTTAAGCAGTGAGCAGCTACTGATAGACTACCAAAATTACCTAACGATACCACTACCTATTAATTAAGTACCACTGATGGATTATCCACGATTGGCTTCTTCTACGAAACAGCACGTGAAGCAGGGAATGAAGCCAACTGGAACAGCAACAACAACCACTCTCGGTTAGTTGGTAGATGCACTAACGATTTAATTTTGGTTCATGTATACATTGACTGGGAAAAAAATTATACGAACTTTCAATATAAATAAGTAAATATATACAGCTGGTGCTGTAGCGGATGAAACTGATTTACAGGAAACGAGAGAGCTTTGATTCAGGAAGTGAAGGAAAGCTTTGACGGGTTTCCCTCCTAATTGTTGGGCTCACTCTCCTTTTCTACTTTTCCTCCAATACGTCTTGCTTCCTGTTTTCAGTTGCTGGCCGAATATTCGAAAACCTCACCACCAATCATTAACACAATCACATCCTAAAATATATCATTTTCTGGTATTTTTTATTCCTTTTATACCCCATCCTTCCTTCACCCTTTTCACTTACTAAAAGGTTCTAATAGAGATTATTTTAGTCCATTCCTCATCCTTTTTCCCTGGCTTCCATCATTTCATGGTTTCCTTATTCTTTTTCTATTTTAAAATTTTCTTCCCTTAAATGGTAAATTGCTAATCGATTTTTCAATGTAAATATATTTGACGATATAAATATGTTTTCAAAAAAATCTATTTTCGATATAAATACATTTTTATAAATATATTTTCTATATAAGCATGTATTCAACAATATAAATGTTTTTTTGAATAATGTATCAAAAAGTCGTTTGTGTCTGTAAAATGAAGAGGAGTGGGGTGTTGAAATAATTGGAATTAGTAGAAGCATGCAAGACTTAGAACTATCCTGATCTAACTTGAACAACTATCTAGGAATATGCATATTTTTATCTCAGTGCAATTTTTTGTTAGATGATGCCGTAAATGAAAACAACCAACTTGTCGTTGATACCTAGGAAGAGATTTTTAAAAATTTCTAAATTCAAAATGGTAATCAATTAAATAAACCAAATAACTCACAAAAAGCTAGTTCATTTCATCACTTGCTTATCATTGGTCATTCCTGCCTCTCTCATTTGATTCTATATTAGCCAAAGATTTGAATTACAATGGATAATATTTTTTTGAATGCATTTATCAGGTTTTTCTGTCTCCGCCTTCTTTCATTTTAATGAGAAGTATCGTTCGGCATAAAATTGTAGATCAGGATGGAGATAGATCTGGCATGCAATTGGAAGCACAAGCAACCAGCATAACGGACTTGCAGCATAATTTTATTTGTCCAGGTTTGCTGTTTTTTGTCATGGAAATCCGAAATTATCAAAAATGAATGAATAATATTTTTGGATGATATTGAAAATTTTTACATTTTATAGAAGAATTTGTAATCTCTTGTTATCTCAATGCATCATGTATATATGCTTGAAATTTTCATTGAGATTCAAAAAATGCATAATTTTAGATCTTCAGTTTTCAAAGAGTAAGTATGAAAACGCAAAGAACAAAATCAGTGTTCCGTTGAATGTTTTGGTTTGATGAGTTAAAATTCTTATCAGAAAATAATTAACAAAATGCTTCTGTTGTTACTGAATATTTCCATGAAAATTTCGAAATTAAGTTAATTGTAACTCCTAAAAATAACTGAGCGAATCGGTATGTGGATACCAAAATTTCGGGCTTATCTCATTGGTTTCTATGAAACTTAAATTGATAAGATTTGAATTCAACTGCATTTCAATATCTAAAACTTGAAGATTTTCATCATTAAATTAGCTTTAAGCTTGCTTGATTGTGATTCTTCGTGTAGTTGTATGATATATTCATAAGGTGAAGTAATTTAAAAAGATTCAAAAATTAGTATCCGAAGTTTTCAGAAAATTGAAATGTTACAAGAAGTTTTTTTTCTTTTTTTTTGATGGCAATTACCTTAGGAGCTCAATTAACACATTCAGAGATATTTCAAACTATATTGCTTTTGAGCTGTGCCCGACAGCAGTTATTGTTAACTTAGTGAAAATGTGATGTTATTCGTAAAGTTATTCGTATTTGTAAATATGAATAATTTATTTATTCGTAAAAATTTTTACTGATATAAAAAAGTGTCTGATAAGCTATGACAGTGACACTACTAGTTGGGTCAATAGTTACCGTATAAGACAACATCTGCGTAACAGCAACGTTCATCGATGCGAACGAATTAATGACGACATAGGGAGTTGCTAGCAGACAGAAATGCTTTCTTTTCCTTGTTAGCTGATTGATATTTCTTCACCGTTGCCACTATTTTGCCAACTATAAGTAATACTTCCGTGGTATTTTCAATCTGTGGTAATTTCCAAATATCAACACAAATTTTTGCTACACCATCTTAAGTATATATTTTATATTTCTTCAGATATAATGAATAAGTAATGCGGACGAATAGGAAATCCTCAGCATTAGTTATTGCTAATTTAGAAGTTTGATTGAATAGTTTCTGAATTTACAAGTAATCCATAGCTGACAAAATATTTATTAATTATTAATGTAATTAATATGAAATGCAATATTTTAAGTAGTTTTTTCTTTTCCTTTAGTTTATAACAAATTTGCCAAGCTATGTAAATAGAATAGACTGAATTTTCAATTGCTGATTAAATTTTTCATGTCATTTGTTTCCATTATGAGTTGAAATATGTGTAAATTCTGAGGTGTCAAAAGATTGGATGTAGAAGGATCTCCAGCTGAGTTTATACATCAAAGAAGCTGATTGCAATAAAGGTTACTCCAGGTAAGCTTCATTATGAAGGATCGAAGGTGAGTGGACCCGGTGAGAGAGCATCAGTCTTGGTCTACTTAAATGCTTCTGTTGTGTTCTTTTCATTTCCAGCTCCTGTAATAATACATCCATTAAGCGTATAACACACTTCCATTGCTTATTAAAGCATCAATCAAATCTTACCACCAGTACTGCCACATATTTTTTATAAATGCGATTTCAGGGATCTCGCTTCAATTATTTTATGAAATTCAAATTTTTCATATTTTTGAAACTATTCAGTGCCTCACCTCATGAAACTTCAGGAGACTTGAAAAATATTCATTTCGCCATGTTTAGTAAGTACTACACTGACGCTCTATGGCGTCTGACATTTTTGAGCTATATCATTAAGTCAATAGGTCATGTGAAAGCCCCAGATCTACAATGATAAGCTGTTATACTACTGCAGGGAATAGTGTTAATGATTTCATAAAGTTCGCAGGATTAAATAATCACAGAACCATAATTGATTTTAGGCACAGATCTATTTTCAAGTACTTGAGTCTCAAAAGTTGCATTCGACAGAATAACAATTTTGCAACATAGTAGCAATTCAGTACTGTGAGTGAAACTTTCAACTTAAAATTCAGGAAGTGGTCAAATACAGCTGTGGCAATTCCTGCTTGAATTACTTTCTGATACGCATAGCAATGCGCACTGTATCACTTGGGAGGGTCAAAATGGTGAATTCAAATTGTTAGACCCAGACGAAGTGGCTAGAAAATGGGGCGAAAGGAAAAGGTTTGTTACAGAAAATGCAGATCCCAGTTTACTTTTGCATAGTTATCTTGAAGTGAAGATAGCTCTTTTCTTCTTAGTTCTTTGTTTCCTTTAATTGAGATTTTGAAATCTCAAAAATTAATTCAAAAATACTATAACTTCGTTAGATCTGAAATATTTTTTTATTTTTTCAGTAAACCAAATATGAACTATGATAAGCTTAGCCGTGCTTTGCGATATTATTACGATAAAAATATCATGACAAAGGTTACGACACCAATTTTTTCCTAATTTCAAACATTTCTCCAATTTTATGAAGTGCTCGACTAATTTTGAAATATTTGTTTATTAGGCTTTTCTGAGTACCACTAGTTACTAGTCTATATGAAATGTCTTTCTTTCCTTTTGAAAGATTTCACTGGCCGAACAAGCAAATGACCATCAATTTTTAGAAAATAAACTCGAAAACCATCACCTCGACTTCTTTTGTTATTAAGAGCCGTTTTGTTTTGTTTTGTTTTGTTATTAAAAAACCCCAACCTGTTTTGTTATTAAAAGGCTAACGTAACCCAAGCACAATTATTTCAAGTATCACGTATACTCTTAGTTCAGAAATTATTAACCAGTTTGTATTACATGCATGTGCAAGCCTGTTAGGACTAGCCAACAAGTTCCTTTTCTTTGAAATGCAAAAATTAAAAAATATAACAAGTTTCATATTTCGATTTTTTTTTTTTTGTGATCAAAATAACCATTTTAGGTTCACGGAAAACGTTACGCCTACAGATTTGATTTCAATAGACTGGCACAGTCTTGTCAAAGTAACTGCAGTGGTGAATTGGTGTCAGCAGTTACAACATCGGCGCAGCAATATCGACGTATAGCACTTTTTCATTCTTAAATAATCAAGTCGGTTCTTCGAATATTCCCCATAACTTTAGCAGTATCAAACTTGTGAAGTGTGAAGACATAAGATATTTTTAGCACAAAAACTGTGGCTGTTTTGTTAGGGAATTTCAGAAATCAAAAACCACGATATTGAAAACACTTGGTAAGATGGCTACAAAACTTTCAGTATCTTAGTGTCGCAATATCTTGGAGACTTCAAGGACTATATACTGAGGGTATTTTTTGTATCATATCACCAAATTTGCCGGTTAGGAAGCCATAAGAGTTACAAAACCAAGCAAGTTCTGAGAAGTTATAATCTTCAAATTCTTCAACAGATTGGCAGTCCGAGATTTCTAATAACTTTCTGAGTACCGTATTTTTAATTTGAAACGTGTAATATTTAGCATTTGATGTTAATTCGTTATAAATTGTAATTCTGAAAGCAGTATTTGATTTCTGATTTCAATTTTTCCCAGTCCAACTTAATTTTCAAATTTCAAATATTTTTGAACTTTTTAAATAATTGATCAGATCCAGTTTTCAGCTTCACTGACAAGCTATCATCCCCCTCAATTCCTGCTTCAACATTATCATCACTCGATGCCCAAAATGCGTTCTGCTGGTGTGTCGTACGCGCCTTTCATTCAGCCGGCAATTTCAGATAAGCGGTCTGCACATTTGATGCGACCGTACTGGCCAGGAACTATTTCGACCGGCAGCTGTGGGTATACGTCGACGGGAGCTTATTGTGGAACACAGCCAAGGTCTTTTAGCCATTTTCTGCCCTGATGGTTGAATATAGCTTGGATTGAATAAAAATTTCATTCACCTGAATACTGAAGTATTATGACTGTGTTAGAAATTGTTTTACAAGATAAGTGTGTCATCACATAAGATTGAATTTCAAATGATAAGAAAGTCTAATATGTAACAGTGCACGGCCAACACCGAAATAAAGTTTTTTGAAAATTTAGCCCAATTTTTTGAACCTGAAGCCATCATCGGAAATGGTTCCGGACCAGATAACTCTCACCATATTCGAATAGTTTTAGTCTCCAATAAGCCTATATGACACCAAGGTCAGACAGTTGTTCAAGATTTTTTGATTATTTGTTTCTGCATAAGTAATATTTTCAAATTATTGGTGTCACCTGACTTTAGTTAACCACTTCGATCATTTACTCATTGGTTTTATTTTTGTATCGTAAAACACGCGCAGCGTGAACTGTCAATGACGATACGCTGGAATGTACTGAGTTCAATCATAAGGGTCAACTGACTCTGCAAGAATTTCAGAAAACAAGCAGCTGACATTGTTTTCACTAATTTCCTATATGTAATGGGCGATGTAAACAAACAGGCAGACGGACTGACGCGAAAATAGCAAATATTATAAGGTTGACTGTACGTGAATGAATGTATGTATGTATGCTGAACTTTGATCAGAATTTTCGCAAATATATTGGCAGTGAGTGGAGAACTTCATCCTAACTGAAGAAGCACTGCTTCAAAACGTCTATGTTTTGTTCGTCGTCGACCCAAATGACAATGATACGAAAAAATAGTTATGGATTTTGGCAGTTCTCCCAACCTCTTCTCCTTCGGTGACTTTCACGATTTATCTAAGCAAGGTTTGCAGTGATCGGAAAAAAAATATTGGAGTAAGTTTAAACAGAATAGGTTGTGAAACGATGAAGTATTTTCATTAAATTTGTTTCATTAAAGTGATTTTCATTAAATTTGGAAATCCTCGAAAAAAATTGCAATTCCGAAAAATGGTTCCATCAAATAGTTCGTGAATTATTTTTACGACGGGATTTAAATTACACAATCTGAAATTTTGGGATAACATACCGTGGAACTAGCTAGAAATTTAGGGAACCTATATCTGGCCTATGCACATGAGGTGAGTGCTTAATTGGGGCATTTAGAAACTGTTAGGGTAACTTGGTTGTCCATTACTTGACCTGGAGGGAAATCTAGCTTTGGTAAATATGAATTCTACTTTAGTGGTTGAAGTGGCTTATCTTAAATATCTCTTATGCATGCTTTCCTTCTAATAAGGTAATAAAATAGTGCAATAGCTGTCGTTTTCACGAGGGTCAATTCTTGTATGGTAAAAATTTTGAAGAGGAACGCCATACTATGTTATGCACGTATTACTGTGTCGTACATGACGTGGCTAAACTTAAGTAGCCAATTAAAGTCGTGAATTAAACATTCTGTGAAACTAGAAACACAAAGTGTACGTAATGTGAAATTCCACACTTTTGTATCTTTATGTGTTTATATATTTTACTATAGGTCTGTTTGCTCCTGTTGCATTTGGTGTGTGTGTGTGTGTGTGTGTGTGTGTGTGTGTGTGTGCGTGTATGTGTATGTGTATGTATGCGTGTAAATATTGGTGCATTTTTTATTAGAAATAGGTAAGTACTGAAATATTGTATTCATCGGTAAATATTGCATTTGACAGTAAATGTATTCTTTTGGGAATGTTGATTTACTTGCATTCGGTTAGAACTTGCCATGCAATCACTGTTCCTGAAAGCGCATAAGCAGGATGAAGATAGGTGAAGAGGAGTGGAAGACGGTTTCCGGAAAGATCGTTTATGACTCCAAACGTAAATCCCACAGGAAGTGTTTCAGTGAAGGTGTTGCGTGCTTTGTGTCTTGCAATGTTTCTCCATCTATTTTGGAACTATGTTTTGTTAGCCACTTTATGATTCTTATCTGGATCTTAACCCTTATAAATTCGCCGCTTTCACTTGTTAGCTTAAAAAATGAAATAACTTTGTAGAGTATGGTTTTACTCACCAGAATTGGATTGTACTGAAAAGTACACCGTGCTTCCAGATCACTCGTTTGTATTCTGAGCGCCACATCATTATATTGGGTGCTTTAAACGGTATGCAAAATTCCTAAAATACCAAATGATGATGTTCTTTTAATGTATGTTCATTTTTTTTTATCATTGCGGATATATTTCCTCCTTCAGTTTCCCTTCATGTGAGTGGTTTCTGATGGGTGCACTGCGCACCGCTTTAAGAGCAAATTTCGAAAATTTTTTGGGATGAGAGATTTGCCTTTGGAAACTATCCGTAAGTGCTTAATTCGACATTTATACTTCATTATAACTGTCGGGTTTGACATTATATAATGCAAGTCATACATTCTTCCCGTAAATGGAGCGATGGTGAGAATGAAATGATAGTGAATCCCTTTTAAACAATTATCAGCTCACGACATTTTTGAATTGTTTGCTAGAAGTGAAAAAATCTGATGCATATTTGTGTGAAATACAATGAATATTCCGTCATGTTGACTGTATCCTTCCTTAATGCGCTAACACTATCAGTTACATAAACACAACAGTGGAAGATAGACAGATGTTCTCAAACCAAAGTGGTCGAATAACAAAAGCAGAAATAAAGATAGGTGAGGAAGAATGAAAGAGCAACTGAAATTGTACATTTGGAATTCAAAAGCATAGAAGAAGTGGGCACTGGAAGTATTGCACTAATTAGCAGCGCAGGCAACAATATTTCGTATTTATAGTTCAACGATAGTGGTAGTAACATGAAAGGAACAGACCCAAACTGTTTATGACTGCCAATGGGCAAGGGTGGTAGGAGAGGGAGAGAGAGAGAAAGTGTCGTTCTGAGAACTCTGTTCAGGTTTAAGATAAGAGGACAGGGACAAGCTGTGCTGTCGTGAAGTGGACTAGCAGTAGTGCTGTTATTCCAAATTTCAGTCGCCTAATGGGATAGGAATGAAGGGGTGAGGAGTGTGATCTTCGAACATGCGTACGAATAATACCCGTTTGTTCTGTGCGTTCGGGTTTGTTGTATTAGTAAACTCAATTTTGGATCATTTATAGATTTATATATATAGAGTTGTGGAGTTTGCGTACATTCATCTCGAATACATTTACAGAAATAAGCATAGACATATATATAAGCTTTAGCATGAAGCAGCCAGAGTAGGGAATAAGTGCAGGCAACTGGATGACTTCGTTTTTACTTTTCGCTACGTACTTTACAATTTGACAGCTTATTTGTTGGCGATTAGCCACCCTCTTCTCGGATCTTCCGATCAGCCTAAGTACCCACCATCTGTGTGCATTCCAGTGTTCGTTATAGGCAGGGAAAGGGAAGACAGATTAGGGTACACTCTCATAAGCGATTTTCGTTCACTTTAGGGGAACGTTGTTGCTCTGTTCCCCCCCCCTCCTCCCCCAGTCTACTCCAAGTGATTTCCCCAATGCTGTTTTGGTCGTTGCCGTCTGTCTGTGTGTATGTGTGTGTGTGTATGTAATATGTATGTAGAAGAATGCGTGTGTGTGTGTCAGTATAAGAGTACGTATTCTTTTTCGTTTTCTTCACACAAATTTTGCGGGCGGAGCATTTTTCAGATCAGAGGAGCCGAGCAAGAGAGGCCGGTCTTTGATCAGTGTGGGCTGCCAGCAATGACTGAGGCGGCAGCTGCAGCAGCCGCTTACGCAGCCATTGCAAACAACGTTGCAGTAATCATGCGTAGTAGTAATCGGAGTACATCGCCATCGTTTTCCTCACAACAGGCTTATTCCATTGAATCGATCCTGAAACCCGGTGATTCGGTGTCACCTGCATTAAATGAATCGACAAATACCATGGAAAACCATTCAGTCCCGTTGGTGGATGGCGAGCCAACCATCTGGTCGGTCATTTTTTAACGTTAACAAACAAACGGAACAACCAGTTCCTCCCTCCCAGTGACAAGTAATCTATTAATTCTGTTCGTTTTGCTCATTCTTTTCAGCTGTATCCGAATATATACTTAAAATGTTATAAACATCCCTAGTTTTTGAATTTAAGTGTTCATGCTCTTCATGTATTGCTTGCTTCAGATTACTCACTTTTCTCTGGTTACAGTGCCATTGTCTGTAAATAAAGATTCTGCTTAACTTTTTTCTAATCCTTTTTGTGTTTCCGAGCACTTTTTGGTCTGCTCATCAAAATGTATGCACCGTTCACAGTTATTTATGTTAACGGATCTATTGTTCCAGTGCTTCTTCGCTATGTTCCAAAGAGAAATAAAGTTAGAAGCTGAGTGCTATGTAGAATAGTGAACAACAAATAGGTTTAGTTTTCATCGTAGCGCTTTTGAACTGAAACCTCTAGTTGTCTTTCCGAAACCCTTGTTGATGCGAGAGCACTGAATTGCTTTACTGAAGGGTTAGAACGTTACGTTATTAGAAACATAATAACACAATGAGACACACAATGAGATGAATATTTTGAGTGTTCCTTACATGTTTATTTTTGTGAGCGGTAACTTTGTTGGAGTTGTGATCTACTTTATACAGGTGAATAATAGAATCTCTTAAATCTCATTATTGCATCAACCATGATAACGAAGTTTCATTATTCTTGATTCCTCCTCGTGACCAATTTATGACTTTTGCTGTCCTTTTTATGAAAATTATGGTGCTGTCTTGATATTGTGATGAAATTTTCCTCAGCTGAAACAATAAAAAGGGAACAGATCAGGCAGTTTTGCTGACTAACAGGACTGCACTCTTCAGTGTCCTTGATGAGAGGATGACCTTTCGTCTTTTTTGTTAAACCCTCCTATGCCACTGATCTTACAGCTTTTCAAATTGAACTAATTACTAATTTAGACTTGTCCTTTCAATGACTTGTTCCATACTTTTACTGTCATCGAATTATTCGACAGTTCCTCCGAATAAAACAGCCAGGTATTAGGTACTGAATATATATAGTTAAACTATACAGTTGCTTTTGGAAGAGATCAGAAAATTTCCTAAATTTTGTAGGTTGCTAAGTAGATTGTACTATTTATGGCTTTGCGTATTTGGTGTGCTTGATCTTTCGGTGATTACATAAATAGAAAATTTATGATTTTATATAAAAATTTACAGACATAGCGGCAAATTTTTCTTCAAGATGCTCTTGTTCCGAGCAGTTGTAAATAGTTTAAATGTAACTAAATTCTTGATATTTGCGATTCTGGTGCAAATAGGAAAGTACATTATGGACTGTTAGATGTGAAGAACTATATCTCTGTATATACTGGTGTGGAAGATATCTTTTGACTTTTGACCATGTACGATTATTCTTCAATGACTCACTAAGCACAGAATTTTCCAGTTCGGTTTGCCATGATGAAGCAAGTGGTCGACATTATGGTGTTATTGCATGTTTCGGTTGCAAGGGTTTCTTTCGTAGAACGGTAAGTTGGTTTGTTTTAGTTCATCCATTGGTGCGTAGAATTGTTTTAAGTTCAAATATTTAAGATTTAAAGCTCTCTTCTTTTTGGTGATCTGCTGATGCGATTGAATGTGCCATCATACAAAGTGTGGTACATTCTGCATGAATGTGATATAAGCATCGGGAAGATTTTTTCTTATTCAGTTCGTGAAAATTGGAAATAAAGTTATACTTTTCCCTGCTTATTCTTATTTAATGCTTTACAGGTTCGTGCTGGGAAAAATTACGTGTGTCGTTATGAACAGAAGTGTAAAATTGATAAAGGTGAGTAGCACATCCAGCATCAAAATATAACTTGTCTAAAGATCGCCAGATTTTCGCTTGATTGAAAAAGCGTATGGACCTCCTTCTATTATTTACTCCCCTCACATCTTATTTCATCGTATGCAAGGATCTATAATAGATAACTTGTATGTTTGAGGTAGAACCACGAAATGTGCATATCGTTATTGATCGTTGACTTCATTCTTGACCTTGCTGTGGGAAGGAGGAAGTTCCGATGAACTGAGATCACGTTCATTAAACCTTTTTTATCGTGTCCTCGTTTGATGACTGAGTAAAACGTGTTCATTTCAAAGTTGTTGAGTGTTTGAAAGTTCTGAGACTCTCCAGTTATGATGTCTGCTCATCTTGTAATTGTTTTGGATTTTTTTGTTTTTTTTTTTTTGTTTTGTCAGTTTTTCATATTTTGTTGTACTTTTTGAAGAATGTAAATAGAATAAGTTTATTAAGTTCATGAATCGAAATTCTGATAGTTTAGTTCCTGCTGTAATAACACGAACACAATTTCAGCTGGTCGTAACGTTTGTCGATCTTGCCGTTTCCAGAAGTGCCTTCAAGTAGGAATGGAACCTGACGGTGAGTGGCATCGTTTGACATTGATTTTAATCTTAATTCTTGGTCGCGAAAAAGAAAAATGCACTTCACTGTTCAGAACGAAGGAAGGAGCTTACCGTGCCAACCTTTGACCACGAAGTCCATGGCGTTGAATACTTGGAAACTTGCTCCTGTTGCCAACAATTGTGTCATTTAACATCTTTTTGATAATGTTATTAACTATCTATTCTGCTATTCCTTTTTCACTTCCTCTTTTTTCTTATGTGGCCTTGTCAAATCTAGTTTTCCTAGCTCAGCGTGCTCTTTTATGGAGACTAAATATTCTTAAAAATAGTATGCATGTTGGTATACTACTATTTATCTACCAAGCTATCCATTTATCTCTCTACAACCCTGCCAATTTGAATGTAATTGAAGTCGTTTTCTTTTTCTTCATGTAAATTTAAGTAAAAAAATCTGCAAAAGATGGGTGAATTTTCAGCAATTCGTCCCGATCGTGATAAAACTGGCAGGCAGAAAAATCCACGCAGAGGTGGCAGTGAAAACAGTACCACCAAGATGTCATCAAATTCTCTATCCGGGGAATTACCATGTGTTACATCCGAAAAAGACAGCGCTGTGAGTGATGATGTTCGAACTTGCACCCGATCTTTTTGCATGAATAGCACGTCAGGACATCCAAAGTGCCCTGTACCTGTCGGCGACGAGTCAGTTTTGGCAACACTTTGTGAAATTGAACATATATGCAATCAGCTTCGAGACGCTCATCCAGTTATAACGAAAGCTTCCATCACTCTCTTTGATGCTGTTTTGCGTCCTTCACTCATCGTTTCACGATCTCCTGTAAGTCATCTTGATATATTTTTTGTTTTTTTTTCGTTTGCTTTTGAATATAAATATGGAATTTCAAATTATATTCCCCTAAGTTTTATTATTTTTATTCTTATAGAATGATTTACTTATTCCTCACCGCGTAGTACATTCGCTCGACTTTTTCAGGACATTTTCGTATAGTGAACTAGTAACTGGCCGTGATTCAATTCTTTTTTTAAAATACATTATGTCAAAAGGTATTCTTCGGGTATTATGAATTCAGCTTTTCCTCATCGTCAGAAATTTATACCGTCGTAAAAGATTGTAGGTTTTCTTTTAGCTGATATTCGATGGGTCTTTGGGTCTTGCTGGCTGCAAAGAATATTTTGAAAATCTGAGGCGCCTCATTGTATTGCTTTTTGATTATGCCAATACACTTAAGCCAATCGCCGATCTCACACCTAGTGAAAAGGTTTTTCCTCTTCATAAACTTTCAAAAAGCAGCACATAGAATGAAATGTGGTGCATTATTAGTGGAGAGGAAACAGGTCGCTCTCCACTAAAGAATAAGGATGAAATCTTGTTCTGAGAAGTTTAGTTTGGTGTTCTACAATATACTACTAATTGGAGTTTTGTTTCTTTTTCAGAGTATTTCAGTTCTATTAAAAGTGAAGTCGCATTTCCTTGAATTCAGACTTCAACTTTTGGATCGAGATGGACATTTTTTCCCTTTTATTTATCGTAATCCGACTTTTGCAGATATCGATAATTCATAACTGTGTGTCACAATTTGCGCTTCTTGTTGTTGCATATCACACTGTGCGTAATACAGAGGTGGTCAGCAGTACAATTTTGCTACCTAGTGGACACTATTTCCATCGTGAAAAACCTGTTATTATCATTGAGCAATGTGAAGATAAACAAATCATATTGTTGGAGTCCAGAATTGAGTTTGTTTCTGCTATGTTCCCCAGCCGTTTATTTTTTTTTTCTAATTAATTTTTAAAATCAATTCATTTATTTTTAATGAAATGAGGAAATTAAGTTCAGAAATGAGCGTTATATCCAGGTGTATCTTACGCTTCATTCTTTTATTTCATGAGTAAATTTTATATTTGATTTTGAATTTCTACCATTTTGTAAAATTGGAAGTAATAAAATGTTGTAGGATTGTAAAGAAAAACATTTTGGATGTTGTTTTGAGCCCAATGCGACGTCTGGGATTTACCGAAATCGAGATGGTTGCACTGAAGGCGATAATTGCACTGGATCCGAGTGCTGCAAATCTTACGCCTCATTCTGCATCCTTATTGGCCGTAGCTCGTGGATCTGTTCAGAATGCACTTTATGCTCATCTCAGTAGTCGTCTTTCACCAGCCGAGGCTACATCTCGCTTTGGCAACCTTTTGCTTTTGATTGCCGGTCTTTCCGTAAGTATTTTACAATAAGATTCCAATTTATTGTAATTGTAGATTCGGGTGAATTTTAAGTCTTAGCATTGCTTAGAACAAAACAAAGTTTGGAACATATGTCATCCTTCGAGGTTTCTGAAGGGAAAAGCTTTCAGAAAATGGGTGCAGCGTTGTGCGGTATGATGCAATTATGTCGTGACCTTTCGATGAACATTGATCCGGTAGTTGATGGGCTATTTTTTAACGACTCTTGTTGATTTACAGCCTTCACTACTGAATACTAAGTGATCTGGTCAGTTTACTGCCAAGCCAAAACAGGATCTCTTCTACGACTCATGTCTTGTCGACATGCTCACTTTAATTAATTCAATATTTTTTCGAATGTGCTTTCAAATTCAATGCTGATTTCGTATGATGTCATACGAATGTATCTGGTGTCTCTGTGCCTTGGAAATTGATATAACGCATAATGTTAATCATGGCTTTTTGTTATCAGTTGCAAATTATTTCCCCGGGAAGTGAGCAGATTATCTCTTGAACATTGTGCACCGTGTTTCGGTAGTGATGGTGTTAGATATTTGTATCCTGAAGGAAATTACTGACTTCAGTTTTTTATTGTTTTGTGTTGGGTCATTCAAGTACTGAGTCTTTCGATTTGTGATACGGTGCTTTTTTTGTAACCTTGATTTAACTTTCTTTTTTCAATTCCAACTTTTATTGAACTTTGTAGAGTAGTTCGAAATTTAAGTTTCTTTTTTTTGATGAGGTACTGGTTCTTGCGCAGCTGATAGAACTAATAGAATAAAAACAGTAAATCTAATCTAAGTATTTCCATTTTAGGCTTGGCAGCTTATCTTTTTTCGCAGTTTAGTTTTTGTTCTAACTTTGCATTCTGTGTTACGGCGGTTTTTTCCGGTGTACTTGATAAAAATGTCCAAGCATCTTTCTCTAATTTTCAAAATTATGAAATATTCGTCATTTTAGGACTCTCTGTAAAGTTTATTGCTTCATTAATTCATTTTATTTATATCTGAATGTTTATATTTGTAAAATCTGTCTTTGTTTCTTTCAAAATTTGAGAATTTTCTACTGTGCACGGTTTAGCTGCAGCTTCATTGAAAGTTGTTGAGTGGATAATCGCCTGGCATCTGAAACCAAGTCTTACTGGTCTCTTGTGGACATCGAGTGCCACTAGTTTTTGTATTGTTGGTTGAAAGGCCTTGCTCTTAATATTTTGATTACGTTTTTGTTCTTCAGCTTGCAGCTGTTATTGATCATTTTGCGTATTGATCATTGAAAGAAGGTTTGGGTTTTCCTTGTTTCTCAGCTTTTCATTGGGGCCATTTTGTACTGCAACGTACTAATCAAATAAACGCATCAATGATGAGTGCCCCTGCGTTACTCATGCAGCGGATTATGTTCGTGGGAATTGGTCGTAGCTGAAATAAAGCTTCAAAAGAATTTTAAAGAAATGTGCGACTGCAGGATTTGAACTGTTTTGATGATGTGTTTGAGGAATTTTAAGAGATGCGGAGTAGTTGAATATATTTGAAAAAGGGAGATAGTTCTTGAGATGATCTGGGGCGCTGCGATGTGTTAGCGTGCTGTTAACTGTTTTACATGAATTTGATGTGGAACACAAATAATTCTTACTGTAGATGAGTGGAAGCAGCAGCAGTGCGTAGTGAATGGGACTTGCCATGTATTTGTTTTTGTGTTTGTGTTTTCTTGTTGTTTTTGTTTTTTGTTTTTTTTGTTGTCCTAAGAGGGGACTGTGGACAGTTTCCTGTCTTCCAAGCAAGACAGTTTGCAATAACTTTCCTTTTGCTTTTGATTGACGCCTCTATTTCTTGAAGGATATTAAGTGTTCCTACGGCCGTTCGCGATGACAACTTTGCAGGGTAGGGATTTGGGTCTCTTTCAAATGAAGAAATGGGGGGAGCAGGATCTTGTCGATCTGGGAGTGGAAACTAACGAAGAACGACCACTAGAGCTGATAAACAAAAACAGACCGAAAAAACATGTCAGCTTATTCAAGTATCCTCTTTCTTTTTTTCTTGGAACAATATATCTAATTCTGCGTTTTGTTGATGGTTATTTCGTGATATATTTCTTGTAGAATTCCTTCAAGTTACTGAATTGCAACCATGGTTTGATTAAGGAGTTCAAAAGATTATCTTTTAAACCAATGCACAGTCGGTAAACATGAATGTTTGTCCTTCAGTGATGATCTCCCCAACTTCATAGTTCTGTTAGTCATGAAATTTACTGGTTGAAATTGCGAGAATTTCGTTCCAATCCAAGATATGAAAGGAATCATTTACTGCTTGTATTAAATTCCTACCAAACTTACAACAAACAGTTCGTAGTCTCTATCATTTGTACGTCATTTGAAATCTCTAACAGAACCTGTAGCTAAAGGGAGCAGCGGGAGGACAAGGGGCCGTAGGTATAGATTTGCCGGTGATTTCATTTACTGAAGGAGGAAGTGTTTATAGGTGATTTACATGTTAAATCCGAAAAATTTCGCTTCAGTTGATGCAGATAAAAGCTGTCAGCTTCCCTTGCTTGCTTCATTCCGGTGTCCCAAGTGTACCACTTGGCTTCTTAATGAATACGCATGCTTCTCAGTCTCTGTCTACAAATGTGCACATAATAACACATGCGTCTGTCGCGCCCACTGTTCTCCAATCTCAACCACAGATTCTCGGATCTCCGTTACAATACAGGCTTACGGAACATTACAAGCCGAGATACCACAGCTGACCTTAAAGTTCCTTACAGATTCATTAAAGTACGATACTTCTCGAAGTTGCCTTATACTGATAACACGTCGAAATAACTTCTCGAAGTACATTTCAACTTATATATTTCCATCTACTTTTTGCTCGAAGGCCTACTGCTATCATGTTTTCGTTAGTGCTTCAGTTCGCGCATAATCAGTGGCTGCCTCGAACCGATTCCTGTCTGCACGTATGTATGTGTACATGTGTATGCGAGTGCGCTATGAAGGTATGTAAGAATTCCTCAACCCACATGAAAGCTCAATTTAAAGTTGTTTACAAGTTCCCTTTTGCAAACCATTCGTTTGTTTATCCAATCAGTTTGCCGGTGTGGAGGAAATCTGGTTGCAAAAAAGGTGCACTTTACCGACAAACGAAAGAAAAGGAGCAAATGAATGGATCAACTGAACTGCTGAATGGATTTCCTAGAGGTTCTCCTGGGAGAGCAGGGAGTCGAGTCCAAGCAGAGATGAGTGTGAGCTCCTCTCTCCCCCTCCCTGTGTATGTGTGTACGTATGTATGTGTGTGTATGTATGTATGCATGTGTATGTATGTTTACAGACGGAGACGTCCTTTATTGAACAAAGTGAAGAGATAGATGGTGATGGATCCCAGTTGGGGATAGCAAGGAAAGAGCAATGACGATGACTAGCACTAGTAACATGGGTTCATTCGTTCAACAAAGGAGCAAAGAACAACACGGGGTGAAATAAGGTGGATTATTTACGAACAAGTGAACGAAAGAAGCGAATTCCTCTGAATCGTTTAAAGAATGCCGATAGTGCTATTCTTTCCTGCGCAAAAGCAGCGCGTTGTGGCTCACCGAAACAGCCGGAAAAAAAAAAAATCATTCATCTGTCGATAGAGGGACTAATCCGTACCACCGAAGCGAGTTTAGCCTGATGAATTAGTGACATGGTGATTAACGCATTAGACTGAACTGGGAAAGAAACATGCCTTGAGTTAACTGGACAGATTATCAGGTCCAAACCCAATAAAACCAATTAACAGCACATCGTTTTAGATTTGTTCAAATTCTACAAGCAGATGGAATATAGGGGAAGCAATAGGATTGCATGAGACCACACAATTTATCAGCGTTAGTGGGGAATGACTCTTTCTCTTCTTGAGTACTGACTTAAAAGTCAGCAAGTCAGCAGGATATTTACTTCATGTTATGATTCTTGTTATTCTAATAGTTCACTTTTTGCCACATCGATGCTTCTCGTCTATCTCAAGGTTGTTTCTATTAATTTTGGAATTCTTCGTCTAAAGATGAATTCCAAAGAAAAGCCACTTGCGTACGTACATACAAAAATACGACTTTCCAGTTATAACTCAGCAGTTCATGTTACAGGATTGCTTCATTTTACGACAAAGAAGCAAGTTCCAGGACAGCCAACAATTGCGCTTTCACCACAGATATAGCTGTTTTCTGAGTCGTAGAAAAAAAGAAAATAAACCGATTGGGTCAGTGATTGCAACCCTCATAAAAGTAGAGTAAGATTGTAAGCTGAGATAGGCGCGATTGTCGATGTATCAGTTACAGCAATCAGGTTTGTTAAGAAAGCGGGAAGTGACTTTTCTATAGATGACTACTTCTAAGATCTAGCGAACATTGTCTCCGACAATGCATGAACGCTATTATTTGAACGTAAAAGGTGGTCCAATACCTAAAGTATCACACATAGGACATGGATCACATTATCATTCCACCAGACTCACAATAACTGTAAATAGTCGTTCTGTCGCCCATTCAGCATTCTTTTCGTGCCAGTTTACTCAGATAATGAATTAATGTTGAACTGTCTTGTTGTTTGTAATATGTAATGATATGACGTACAATTGAAGGTCGCTCGAGATACATCAGATTAATTGAATAGGAATAGATGATGACTCCTCTCATCATCCCCACATTTCATACTCATCTAAGTTGGCATCATTCTTCTCCCGATCAACAGTGAGGTGGTGAAGAGGGGTAGGCGGAGAAGGGATGAACAAAACTGAGTTATCGTGAAGGACGGATATATCACTGGTGGTATAGTTGTCTGGCTATGCTCTTATCGTGCATTTCGGTAAAATAGGAGGTCCTCAGGAAAAGTAGGGTTGGGATCAAACTCTTGTTAGAGGGGAGGAGGGGACTGGGCATTTTTCTCAAAAACATTCTCGCCCACTGCATTATTTCAATTTTCTAACTGAAACATTATTTACAGCCATTAATGATAATCCATGCTGAAAAGCTAATCGCCTCTTAGGCAATAAGCTATGAGATTTAAGTAAGAATTGAAATTACCGAGCTATGATAACCTATTAATAGAAATTATTTGTGTGTTGCTTCTTTCGTTTTTCTGAAATATACATGAATAATAACAATAGCGAATGACGGTAGAAGTACCACAGTAAGCAAAGAAATCACTGATATTTTTGGGAGAAGGTTGTTTATACCCACTCTCCTCCTTCAACAAAACATCCGGCGATTGACCCTATTTGTGCTGGTGGCATAACACGTTCTTGATAGCTGTATGGTACACTTATGAGCGGCTTTGTAACGCATATGGAACAGCTTGGATCACGAGCCTAAACCTTGTTAAATCTGATTTACAAGTCAATTCATTGGACGTTATTATAAAACTTATCTATTTGCTGCTACATGCCCAATTTATTGAGTTGTGCAATCTAATTTAACTGCTGAACACTGTATTGCAAATACCATATAATCTTTATAACATAACAACTCACTTTAAGCGCTATCGTACGTATCCATTCAAATGTAAATAGGTAAAAAATGGCAAGAGCAAGTAATATGTTCAGTAGCGCATTGAAGTAAGAGTTGGGTGTTGCAGAAGGTCCCAGGTCATTTAAATAGTTGATATGAGAGGTTGCCGCATAGCAGTCTAATGAATACAGTACTGCTATTAATAGTAACCACCTGAAATACATTGCTGCTGTTAATAGCTTCATGATTTTCTGAATTTCAAAGAGACTATCAAGTTTCAATTTGTTGATATATGGGAAAATACATAACCAAGACTTCTCCTCCAGAAACAATATTTACCTGAAGAGTCGTAAACCTGATTAATTTCAAAGATCGAAATTTAAATCTAATTCTACTTTGAGGTGGAATATAACTTTTCAAAACCTTGACGCTACGTCATCCTGGATAACTTAAAAGTAAATTTCTCACAAAAGTTGTATAGTTGCAGCGTTTGCCATTTTGTTCAATTCAGCAGATACAGTCCCATTTCTAATTTGTGTGTTTTCTTCAGAACTTTTGTTGTCCACATATTCTGAAATGACTGACTCTTTAAGATTGTTTAATTCTATCAATGTAACACGAAAATAGTACAGCCAACGAACTCCCAAAACAATTTAAATATCTCGTGGGTCTGAGCCAATGATGGTTGTTACTAAAGATCGAAAAGACACACGGAATTTTTAATTGTGTTAAAAATACTCTTCCACGAGTTGTCAAATTAAACAAAATGATTCAAAATCGTGACGACCCTTTCCCGAGAAAGTTTAATGACGATTGCTTTAGCGTGCTATCGTGCATTCAGCAACGGAAGCACGATGTTTTATGATTTGCAGCAATAAGCACTATTTGCAAAAATGTGATTTACAATACAACTGTACATAAATGGTACATATACCGTAAAGGATATCGCAATTTAAGTACGGAGAGCTTGTAAACTTTGATTATAATTAAATTTATCATTAATAGACTAACGTTGAGGTATAGGTTCAACAGATATGCGCCTAGCTGTGATAAGCAGACGTAAGATGATAACAATGATCGCCAATATAAGAATGAAACAAATAAGCAGGGGTACATAAACGGCATACGCGAATATTTCACTATGCATCTTTGAAGAATGAAAGTAGCTATAAATTTAAGATTTCACAACCCTGAACTTCAATTTTAGCTAACTTTTAATAAAAGATTGGACTAAGCAGAACAACAGCCCTAATCCCTAGTCATTTTCGAAATCTAGTTCAAAGAATCTAAAAAGTAAAATGTCAAAAACTGATTTTTCAAAATACTCTGACTGAATCTCACAATTTTGGTGACCCGTCGTATGGAGTACCAGTAGCCAACACAGTTGACATGGCAATCAACGGAATACCGTACGCAATGAAGTACATTTCCACAATTGCTCCATATAATGCTACCTATAATAGCCATTTTTCTATGATCTGGACGTTTTAAATACTAAAAATGTTGCAAGCTTCCTTCTCTGTAAACTAATTTTGTAAAATGAATATTGTAAAATGTAAAATGTGTACACCTTTTCAACTTCTGTGTGTACTTTCTCACCACTTTTGCTTCGACTGTAATCTCGCACAATCTTGCTAAGTTTCCCTTGTAACAATCTAAAACTTGAATTTCATTCAATTTTAATTATTAGATTGTAATTGAACTATATATGAAACTCATCATTAAAAATTCTTGTCCAATTACTATTTATTTAATACCTAAAAGCTTGCATAATCCAGAAGTAAACAGCAAGAAAAAAGAAATATTGAACGATAATGACTGATCGACATGTGTGCGCATCAAAAATCCCGTTGTGGATAAACGAATGTAATACACACAATATAAATATACAGGCACACATATTAACAACCACTTGTTGACTCCTTTGTGAACGACAGTTAGACGCACTAAAATTTATTTTGAAATAATTTCAGGCCCAAAAATTTAATTGAACTTTTACCACTAAAATAACATTAACAACTATTAAGAAAGCAGTAAACGCAAATAGCATTAAAAAAATAGAAATCAAAATAAGTACACGTTGATAGTGACGGTCAAAAGCATTACTGAAGCCAAGAAACCGGATGATGCGCATATATACCATGTTAATTTCACTGGTTTTCCTGCTGAGATAATTCTGAAAAATAGGTTGAATTCTGCACTTTTTTGCATTTTTAATCTTAAATAATAATTTATCTCAGCAACTGTATCGTTAAAACAGTGTTGAAGTCTTCGTGAAAATCTTTGAAGACGAAAATCTAAAAATTACTTGGGCAGTAAAGTATGTTCCCTGTTGAAAACTGTAATATTTTTTCTCATTAGTTAATTAATCCTGTCACTATATATTAAGAAAGCAGCAAAAGCAAATAACACTAATGAAAACAGAAAATTAGTAAAATAGGTCCTAAACCTTATGATTAAAGGATTTATTGGACTTACAGTTCTTCATATGACGTATTCTGCATAGCTGCAAAATATTTGATGTTTTCATCTACATTCTCGATAAAAAACATTCGGGAACAAGTAAAAAGAATATTGTTTGGTCCCACTCTTCGCAATAAACAATTTGTCTCTTTGGTTAGTTTCCATCCCTCTTCATCATCCCATACACCCAACTGAATCTGAAAGATAGTATGCAATTAAGTATTACGATATTATACCACGACCAAAAATGAAGCCGAAAAGTTACAGTTTAGCCTTCTTATATCCAGATACTTACAACAAGACAACTCTTCTCATTTCACTGCTCTATGACAACTTTGTAATATAAACTAAAACAGCAGTCAAGAATTACCGGAAGACATTTCACAGTTATTTTACATATTAATCTATCACTCGGAAAATAGTGTCAATCTTTTCGTCTATTTTCATTATTATTTTCATCACCCATGTACATTTCATAGAAAACTTATGTCAAAAGTTTATGTCAAGTTTTTTTTTGAATTCCAACAATATTCTCATTTCTGTAACAAATCCCTTAGATGAACTCAAAGATTACATTGACATTTTACTACTCATATCTTTTAATATTTTCGTAGTATTCCATGAATAATTTTTAGTTATTTATTGGAAGAATAAAGCATACCTCATTTGCCGCCTTATTTGTTTGATAATTGATTAAAAAACCATAAAAATCATCATTCTTTCCGGCCTCTACTGTCTAAAAATAGAAGTATCAAAATTCATCCAAACAGAGTATATTTATTATAAAATTTATAAAACGTTGGAGTTTGAACAACGAATCAGAACAATCTCTATTGAATTAATTTTTTATGATACAAGTTATGTAACCTCTTCAACAATACTGCTTGATTTTGAAGACCTGATAGGAATGTGTTTCATGGCGACACCATACACCTCACTCATAACAGTCCATCTCCCATCTGAGGTATGCTTACTTTCAAAAATTTTCGAATTGGATAGCCATAATACTCGAACAATGGTTAATGATGGAAACTGATCAATTGTGTGACGAGGAATGCGAAGTGATGCTCCACCTATAAATTAATAATAGTTTTTTTTAGTCCGAATCTAAACCCAAACCTAAAAGCTGTTAAAAATCTAAGTCGAATTGATAATCTTAACCTGTTTTCGGTAATAGCTCAACGAACTGCTGTTCACGACATGAAAATTTCGAACCATCATGTAAGGTTAAGAAACCACCCTTCATAATTTCAGCCGGCGTACCATCATAACCTTTAGCAAACAAATGTTGACATATTGCCAAGTTATCTTCCTGGATAACTTGATCACCAAGGAGTAGATGCTGCAGGTGCTGGCGCATTAGTTTACCTGAACTGTTTTAAAATTTTAGAAGCACTTTCAAATATATTTTTATTCAAACACACTTTGGAACTCATAACTCGTTAAACATCAAGGAAAGCTTTTAACTCTGATTTGCTATAAATCTAGCTAGTTGACCATAAGTGATTTTCAAAAAATGAGCATTTGTAGGATGTTCTAGTGATCATAGAATGACCCATCCTTAACAAATTGGACCTCATTCAACATATAAAGATTTCTGTATATCATTATGCAGAATTCGTGAAATATTAATTTAACCTAAATTTTTTGCTTCTACAATAGCTCATTTCATTCTTCCCATTACTTATAAGTAAAGTTTTTATGAATTCGATTTTGATGGCATCTAAATCTAAAAACGACCTAACTACTTTAATCATCGCTAAAAATTAACATGTATGGGATGATAATAATATCTTTTAGGAGGGGAAAGACATCGGTTGATAATTTTTCAGTACTTCCAGTAATTTAATATTGTAAGTGGTCCGAGCCTGCAGTAACGAAGCGGAGGAAGACAGTTGATTTCGACAGTTTCACTCGTCATCAGTAAATGGTTTTCTTTTGACTAGAGCGTCGTTATCGTGTACTGTAGCTTAGATGTGAATGTTATCTGCGTTTTCATTCATTACGCTTGTATTGTTTGGTGATTTTGAAAAATGGGACTATGTTTCACTACAGTGATTACTCGGCTTGATTTTTTGAAAAAAAAAAAAATGTAGAAAAGAAGTTGCGGAACTGAAACAGAAGTTTTTAAGAGGCAGTAACAGTAAGTATGTATTCGAACAGTAAAATTGGTATGGGTAACTCCTATGAATTAATTCCCTTTGGAAATAGCGGAATATTTACCAAATAAGGAAACTAAGCTATGTTTCCTATTCCACAAAAGTATCTTGTGTTCCAAAATTCGAAACAGAAGAGAAAAGAGATAAAGAAGAGATTTGCTGATTAAATATTTTTTATAAAAATTTCATAAATTCCAGATCTAAAGCTTAAGTAGGTAGTCAATCTTTCATTACTATTTTC
The DNA here is from genome assembly GCA_005281725.1 of Wuchereria bancrofti. Classification (NCBI taxonomy): domain Eukaryota; kingdom Metazoa; phylum Nematoda; class Chromadorea; order Rhabditida; family Onchocercidae; genus Wuchereria; species Wuchereria bancrofti. Next base: position 3,563,418 of record SSBO01000012.1, read on the forward strand.
TTAGGATCTTTATATTCAAATTCAAAAAAAAAAAAGAAACTTTAACTTAGCCAATTTAAATTTTTGAAAATTAACAGCGAAAGAGCAATTATCACCGTTAAGTTCAGTGCGAGCAAATTCAGATTGTAAAACAAAATTCAATGCAGCTAGCATTTGTCGACTGGATAAACCTGTTGCATTACCAATCAGCCAACCAACAAGACGAGTTTCATAGGCGGACATTTCGAATGGCCTCCTCGTTATTCGAAGTAATTCGTTCATATACTAGAAAAGATAGAGATTGTGCATTTTTCTGCAGAATGTTTAAACCTTTGACAAGGCAAAGTAGATAATTCATTAAAGCCTTAACGAAGACATTTTTGGTTGCTTGTTCAAATTTTATTTCTTTGCAACAACATTCCTTAAGTATTTTCTCAGCATTATTACCCAAAAATTATAAGTTAGACAGAAACTATACGTACCTGAGACGTTCGTTTATGTTGTAACAGAGTCAGGAAATATTTAATTAGCGGAGAAGTGTAGGCACATCGACTTGTGTCTGGTGTTTCCCATTTACCATGCTTACATCGCCGATATGCTTTCGCATTTGTGGGACCGTTGGGACATTTTGCCGTAACTAATCCTTGCTTAGAAACTGCCCAAATTATTTCACCTTTTTCATCTGCTTGCCATTCCTGAAAACTTTAATGTTTAAAAATCTAAAAGTCTCGAAAATTGTATTTTTAACTACTCATAATTGGAAAAATACCTGCACACAGTGAACAGTGTTAACTAACACTGGTGTCATACGTACTGTATTTCTCAACGCCGATCGATCTTGTTCCACGTAGCACGTCCAATCACCTTCGTCTTCCCATGTCACTGGATTCAAACAGAGTTTCAGATATCTGAAATTTTAGAACAAAAAAATTTACATAAATGGAATTTCTGCACTTTCAGTGCATGTCAAATAAAATGATGCATTTTGAAAAACTCTCATAAACAGCTTCAGTTTAAAAGGGAGGATTCAGTTCCTAAAGTATTTCTCTCACACTCCATCAGAATAGTTGAATTTTTATACTTTGTCGCAGCTATTTATTTCATATACTGTTTAGGCTTTCTAATTTAAAGATAAAGAAATTTTTCAATAATTGAGAACTTCAAACTACCAATATGGATGTAAATTATTTCTGAAGTGATGTGGAACTAGAAGAAAAAGTTTAAAGTAATCAAAAGAAGAATAGTCGGATGGCCTGGCGATTGGAAATATTTCTAATTTTCTACATAATATTCTACTATATCGCATGAATTTTTCGCATATATTACTACAAAGTTACATACAGAAATTCACTATCATTATAATGCGTGGTGAATAAACGTGAAGAATCAACCAAGGGAACGTTATTTTTCAGCCATTCCATTCGCACGTCGTTAGATTTAGAAACTTTGCATGTGATGTTCTTTTCATCGCCCGGATACACGACTATTGATCGTGTAGTAGGCTCCAAATCGAACACAGCTGGATTAAAATTGCCTAAAACTTTTTATTACACGGATAGAGTTTTTTCCTCTATTTAATTTTAAAATACCTTGGTCACAAATCTACCTTTCCCACAACTTCTTTTTAGTGCTTTCGCATTCAACCCTGCAACTTGCATTCCGCGCAATGAATGAGGAAATATGCACACCGTCCGATTCGAAACTTGCACTTGGTGATCCTGAAATTAAACAGTATTTACTGTCGCAAATGATTCATTGGAATTTAAAGGAATCGTTTCACAAACTTTAATGTCATATGTAATTTTCTTTAAAAAAATTAGGTTTCAAATAAAATGGATGGGAGAAGAGATTTTTTACTTAACCTTAATCAAGCGAAGCAAGTCAACTATTTGACAGTCACATGATAGTTGGTTCGACATAATACTTATTCTACGAAGTTTGTTAAGCGATGCAAAAGTCCCATCCGGAAACGAAGAGAGCGGATTTGAATCCAAATCCAGCTCCTCTAAGGATTCCAACTCAACAAATGTTAGACGATCAAGTGCGTGTAATTGGTTGTCATTTAGTAAGCTGAAGAAAAATTAACTTATTATTGTTGTTATATGAGGGACTTTAGACCTTTTTTCCGGTGATAAGTTAATTTATGATAACTAATACTGAAAATAAAAAATTAGTTTTAAGGTTAATAATGACCTGACAATTTCCTAAAGGTTTGTAGTTTTAATCATAACTCATCCTAATCATAACTCGAAATACAAGACGTTCAGGAATATAATATAACGTATAAAAAATGGAAAACGCAGCTTGGTAGGTACTTAAGATCGTGCTATCTATTATTATTGTTATTCGAAATATTATACGATTTATCCACAACATACAAATTTCTTTAAAGCAATGATCTATAATCCTTTTGAAAAGATTTAGATGGCATTTCAAAATACTTACGAAATATTAGCAACTCAGTAGGTTGTAGAATTAACATTTAAAAATTTGATTCAAAAAATGCTCACAGGATTTTAAGATTTGATAAAGTTTTGAAGGCACCAGGAGATATGAACATGATTGCATTGTGAGATATATCCCTAAAAAAGTGACTTTTCTTGCGGTATCTAAAAATAAAGGAATTATTTTTAAGTTTTTCCAACTATCAAGATTCAAACAATTTGGAACTTACAATATTTCAAGGGTTTCTGGATGTCTTAATGATGAAAAAGAACTGGAATTGATTGATCTGAAAGCGTTCCCACTCAAATTCAATAGGTGTACCTGACCTCCAATAATGCTTGGATAAAATTCGGAGGTAGGTGCTTTCAGTCGTGCAGTTTGCGTAATTTTCTGGAACAATTTAGACAAAATATTCTGTGACTTATGTTAAATAACTTTTATAATTCAAATTTAACTATTTTCTTCTCATTTTCTTCATTTCTTTATAGGAATACAATAGGCTAATTTGCGAAGGGAAAAAGTGCAAAGAAGACTTACGTCAAGATGCTGTCCAGAACAATCTACTACAGCGATATCTACTAAATAAGAGCATCGAGTCCAATTACAGTGAATCAGTACTATAAGCTGAAAAGCGCAAATGGCAAAAAGACAAGTGAATTTGTTGAATCTTTTCATCTGAACCTTTCAGTAGTTGAATTACGACAATTCTGGAATAAGAAATAAAAGACATAAAGAACTTCTGAAAGTTGCAAACATAGCTGATAGCATACTTGCCGAAATAAATAGAGTGTAATTACTTTTAAAACGGGGAAACTTAAGCTTTCTTACATGGCAACAATTATCATCCAAGCTCAAATTTTCCTACTTATAAGTTACTCAGAAATTATTTTTTGCTTGCTTTGAATTTCTAAATTAGTAGCGAACAAAAGTGAAACATGTTAGTAAAAGTTTACTTAATATTTTCATTAAAAAAGCAGCCAAATTTGGTAATTAATTAATGAAGAAAGATGGATGCCAGGAAAAAGATATCTACAGCATAAAGTAATCGTTGTAATCCTTCAATGATTGAATGACTTGAAAAAGAAGGCTCGATTTTTGATAACATTGAACAAATTTTGAGTTGAAAAAGTCATCCAGCGTTTGATCAGATTAAAATATGCAGATAAATGAACAACAAAAAAAGTACGCAGACCGATAGGCTGATATAATTTGCGCATGAAAGATTGGAATCAGGAGAATTTGTGCTGTAAAGCTACAGATGTAGCTGTTGCGTCTTTTAACGTTCACTGTAACTGGTACGCCAAACATTGCTGCTGTGAAAAAAGCTTTGTCAGATAAAGGAGTGCTCCAAAATGGCAACATTTTTACGGAGGGGATAGTATCATTTGCATAAATCATTGCACTTTTGGGTTGAGTGGCGCACATTAAGGAGGAAAGTCACCCATCAGTTCAAGAAAAGCAAAAAGAGGATTAAAATGCCAGCTTCAAAAAAAAATTTAATTTTTTTCCGTAATCAAATTACTCCATTCCCCCTTTGTTGTTCGTCCTTTGTGTTTTCGGTTCTGATGAATATTTTGCCTCTTTCGTTGAAACACTCAACCGAAGTACCTCCCAACTCTATTAAAAATAAATTTTTATTAAGTTTTTAAATTTCCATCTATTTTAAAATTTGATGGTATTGATCTCAACCGTTGTCTTCAGACAACATTTTAAATTTTATTTAAATTGTACATCATTGCCTTTAGATTTTGAAATTTCTATTTGATTCTCTTTTTGAACCACTTCTAGTGGATCCGCTTTGTACATATTGGGAAATTATTATCATCTCGGTTAAAGATAAATTTTTTCAAAATTGTATCTAACTTAAATTGTAGTCATGTGTTAACCGATAAATTCAATTAATTAAAATTGGCAACTCCTAGGATTTTTAATTGATGAGCAAAGTTGCGTCTTTTTTTCTTTAATTGATCCAAAATGGATAATCTTCTAAAATTAATGATTAATTGAATTTATCGGCTAACACATATGAATTTATTAATTAAAAAGTCTAAAAAAATTCGAAGGATTTATTAATTAAAAAGTTGAAAAAATGACACGAGTCGCTGGCTCACATAAACTATATAACTATAGGGATCTAGTTTTTTCTGTACTTCTGATTTAGTTTTTTTTTTTTTTCTGAGGGATAACAAAGACGATTAGAATCATCAATTCAGACATTTCTCAAAACACAAAGCCATCTTTGTCTGGTACTCATTAATTTTAGAAGACTATCCATTTTGGATCAATTAAAAAAAAAGACGCAACTTTGCTCATCAATTAAAAACCCCAGGAAATTGCCAATTTTAATTAATTGAATTTATCGGCCAATTTCTTTTATCGTTTCGAAATAATTCCTCACACAGTAACCGAAATTGCGGAGATAATGTTGAAAATGGTAGACTACTTTGATCTCACTAAGTCCAACAAATTCGCAGCAATATTCGCGTCAAAATAAAACACGCTTCCTTTGCATGCATCGAAATTTGAAATATCTCATCACTCTTGATATGCACGCCGTTCAATATAAGTGAATTTTGTATTTGGATAATTTCATATAATTCGGAAAACTTATAAAATTTCGCAGAATATAAATTCGTCCGTATCTTGTTTCTTAATAAATGGTCAAATAAATTATCTTAAATGTTGACGATCAATCTAATCACCATTATATAAAAAGATCAGGTCAAAACAGTTTTTCCTTTCAAAGATATTTCGAATTAGATGCACAAGGTTCAATCTTTTCCACAATTTAATGTGGAATTTATTTGCCCGTTTACTCATTTACCTGCCCATTTGTTCCTTATTCATTTATTATCCAGCGATCGTACACATCAGAAGCAGTGGTATGTATGTACATGCCATTCATATAACCATAAAGAAAATAAAAAAGGGCGTTGAAAGGGTAGCAAACTGACTTTGACACAGAAACTACAACCGGAAAAGAAATGAATTGTGAGAAGGAAGAAAACCCAACCAAAACCCTTACCTGCGAACACCAACAGATCGTCGATAGACATGCCTTCGAACCAATTGCACACTACCATGCTGCTTCTCATTTTAGGTATGTGTTTTTCTTTTTTATTAAGAAATGAAATCATGCCGATGGATTTACTTCAAAAAAAAAAAAAAAAAAAAAAAACACACCAGATAATTTTCATGACCTTTAAATGAATCGGCAGTTGATGAAGGTAATTATTCCAAAGCAACTAAATAAATGAGCGCTTTCTAAATGCATACTTATTTAAATATTTTGCTTAACATCTTTTCATGACGAGTTCATTTTACTTCATGTTTTACTTAATCAGCTGAAAACTGCTGCTAACCAAAGTTTCCTAAGTTTTATTCGCATAATGTTAGTATTTTAGTGTATACCACAATGTTAAACTTCATATTTATTTACCAAGATCTATCTAACAATTTTCGAATTCGTTTTTTCTACTTGAATATTTTTATAATTTTTAAGTCTAAGCAAAAACTCTTTTTTTGCAATGTGTTTCCTACTTCACAACGATACTGCTGCTCAATCGTATTTAATTCAAAAATTTTAATTCATGCGTGCTACTAGTCAAAATTTGCATAGAAGTTTTTTTGATTAACATGTTTTTAAGCAATTTTACTTCGCTAAGAAAATTTCCTAAAATTTAAACGCTTTAGATTTTGAAGACTGATAAACATAACTGGACCATTTACTACTTCACCGTCAAAACTTTTCTTGTAACATTGAGATAGTTTTAAATTATGAATTCATGGATCATAAATAACAGTTCGTTTATTCATACTTGACGATTAATAATTTCTTGTTTTTTGAAAGAACTTTTCAATTTTTCACATTTCAAAAAAGGTAAAATTTAAGAAATTTGTAATCAGAATGTGGTTTTATCTATGTAATCAATTATAACGACAAAGTATTTGAATTCCTTTCACTAGTGAACAACTTATTCACAGAAGAAACTACGTCCCAAATAATGAAAACAATGGTATGACTTTTCATCTAATATGATCCAAAAACATACATCAATTCAGCATTGTTTCATCACTGCAATTGTCCCATACAAATATATACGTACATGCATACAGACATTCGTGTATACATAGATGCATGCATAACGTAATCATAAACGCGCGCATGCATCATACATACCCACGTTAATAAGAGATTACTGCAATCCTGACTTATTCTGCTATTGATGAACAAAAAACTGGTCCTGTTGATATTCCAGTTCTAAATTTTATTGGAATCTTATTCATTTGCAATTAAGTTGAAACTTGTTGTATACACTTATCAATGAAGGAAATACGTTATCTTTGTCTGTTACATTTCGTATTATATTTTAGGTAACATCTGCTTCATCGGTGCAATACTAAGTACAGTGTCTCGTTCAAAACGACAAACATACGTTTATGATGAGTCATTGAAGCAATATGCAAGACCGCATCCAAGAACAAGGATTATGACCGGTACGGTTGGACGATACGCACCACATGAATGGCCTGATTGGTAAGTATATTCAGTTTCGAATAAGTAAATTAGTTTTAAACATTCATGTTTCTTTCAGAGGCTAATTCTTGAATTCACTCTGTAGGAAAAGGAAATGAAGTACTTCTCTAAAGCCAAATCCAGAAAGCATTTTAAAATGAAAATTTGAATGAGTTGAAGAAACAAATGGTCGGGATGTTGTGTTCTGGGATGAACTATGTATGATACAGACGAAATGTAATGATATAAAAACCCTCCGTCCGATAATTTAACTCAAGGGGATGTTATTCTAAGATTAGTATGATCTTAGATCTGAATCGCGAGTCGAATGCTTGATTAATATAATACTTTTGATAACAATGTTTTTGGAAGATAAAATTAATTTAGGTACACACGTACTTTATTTAAATGGAATGGGGAGTTTCGTATGGGACCATATCATCCAAACGATGTGCGCTATGAAAGATATCAGCGTTCTAGAAATTAAGGTCTGAATATTACCAAGCTGCGACTACTGCAGTTTTTCCAATACTGCAGCCACTTTGTCTTGATGGTGCAGGATTTTAACTCGTCACGTTTATTTCTTAATTTCTTTCCACAGTAATATAAAAACTTTACTATATTTTAGGTGAACTTACGTATCAATTAAATAGTGAGGTAGTGAGAATTGCTTATCATTTTATCTTATCTATTAATTTGATGATTTGGTAGTCGAAATGCTATTTGTATAATTGTGATTAACTCACTCTGCTGCAAGTCGTTTGTATGATTAATTCATTTGAGCAAAAGAATGTATACCAAATCTACATCAGGATGTTTTTATGCATTATAATTTCAGTTAAATAGATTAAAAATCTTATCTTTTAGATTATGGCAGATTTCAATAAATATTTGAATAAATCAATGAACAACAAGTTGAGAATCGAATATTTATATATCAGTTTGAGAAAATGTCTCATAAAAGGTGAAAAAGATGCAATATGTAAACCATAATTAATTTCTGTTAATGCATTATCACTTTTAAACTTTCTCATTTTCAGACTGTTTGTTCAGTAACGATGTCAAAATTTTTCAGTTGGTGTTATCAGGACGGGAAATTTATTTTCTTTCGTTTGTTCACTTATAAATAAAGATTTAACAATTTTAACATGAGGAGTTGGTGCAAATTTCAAAATAACGACTGATATTACTTGTAAAGAAAGTAAGCCATATATTTTGCAATGCAATATGAAAAGAAAAAGGAAAATTCTTTTCTCATCAATAACATTGATTAGGAAAAAAGAAAATGAAAAACTGAGAACTAAAAAGCGCTAAGCTAAGAAAACTAGGAAACGTTGAACTTCTAAGATTACTTAAAAAGGATTCATTCGATCTTTAATGTTGTGTATCTAATTGCATACACTGAATGACTTATTCCGTCAAATAATTTGTTTTATTTATTGAAAAAATTTTAGAAAAAAATTCACGTCTTTTTTATCCGATAGAATGTAGTTATAAAGTAGTATTTTAGACAACCTAATTGACTCATTCTTTTGATATAATGTTATTGATGGCGAACGATTCATTCTCTTTCTGCAAATTTTTCATCTTTGCAGATGGACTACAAACTTCAAATTAGTAAAAGAAATCAGGCTTTCAATCCTTTTAAGTCGTCCAGTTTACCTCATCTCGAAATTCTTTCCGAAGTGACTTCAGTAACAAATATTAATATTAAAAATAATACAAACACTCGTCTCTCACACCATTTATTCCACAGTATGGTTAATTATATATATATATATATATTGAATTATTGATTGAAATACACACTTTATGATTAGTTCATTCTTGCGTTTAAAATTTTTGCTTATTATCTGACAAATTTTAAGTTTAGAAAGTTAGTTTAAGCATTAGAAGTGCTCAGGAAAGTACACACTTCGCGATTTTTCAAATAATTAGTGTTCTCGCTCCCTTGCATGTTTCTCGCCTAAAGTATAAATAATATTGCTTTTCCGTAATGTTTAACAATTCTGTTTAACAGTTTACCACAATTTCATCCAAGACAAATCAGAATTCCAATTCTCAAAGATATACAAACACACTTTAAATTCATTCAAGGAAATATAAGCTCAATTAATAAGTTTCTAGCGAAGTTATTTGTACTTCTTCAGTTCTTTTAATTAACTGACTTCTAACTATTCTTGTTGAGACTGTTTAACTTTTCATTTGGTTGGTATATCCAAGCGTTTGACACTTTGAAAGCGCTTTATGAGTACAAGTGAAGTTAAAAAAATCTTTCCAATAATGCATTGAAACGTAAAATATTCTTCATTTACTATGTGTTTTTCTTTAAATAGAATATCTTGTTTTGCTATGATGCAGTTATAATCATTACTCTAGAAGATAATGATTGTCATTTAAATAAATCATATAAATAACAATTATATTGTTCTTGATATTGGTAATCGTGAAAATATTGCTAGTCTTATTCAATGAAAGTATTTGAGGAATTTTCTAACTAACATAAAAAAGTAATTAAATGAGTAGAACAAGAAGCAAAAATAACAAGAAACATAAGCAACGAAGAAAATTACTGTTGATATCTGTGATATACTTCATATATGGATCGATCTTTTATGATACTAGCATTTGTCACCAGATCAGATCAAGATTTTGAAATTTTATTGTTTAGCATTAAGCTCCACAAACTAATGATGATTCAATGGCATGAAGAAATTTTGTTACTTAAAATATAAATCATCCTTTTATTTATTTTTTGCGGAAGGGACAAAATCCTATATCAACTAAAATATGTAATTCTTTATGTTAATTCCGATCACAAATTAGTAGAAAATGTTGAAATTTTCTTGGCTTTTGTCATATCTAGAAATGAAAAGACGACTAACTTTTGAACTGATTGGAATGAATTAATGTAATCTTTTATGTCATTTTCAAAATTTCGTTGATTTTCCATCAAACTTTCTATTTAACAACTACTTCCAAATTCTTGTATTTTCGTGGCATTCACTGCATTTATGTAGGTATTTTATTCATCCATTTATTTATTTTTCGCGGAAAGGACAAAATCCTATATCAACTAAAATATGGAATCACAAAATAAAGTCACAGAGAAGCCAATATAAATTTAAAGACCCGTTGTGGCATGAGAAACCTGAACACTCGTCTTCAACAACCGATCTGGAATTCATTTATATTAGGAACTAATCAATTTACATTCATTGTTTTATTAAAAAAAGTGAAGAAATTTCATTATGACCTGGAAACAAAATGGTTCTAATTTAAAATCAAAATTTATTTCCTACCAATTCTTCAATTATTTGCTAATTTCTTTATTCTACTGTTATCATTTTCTTCACTGTTCTTATTCTATACTTTCCTGTTCTCTTCGATGATTCTCATCATCGCTGAAAACTCAGACCTAATTTGCAGAATAAATTAAACTTTAAAATAGATACTACTGAAATCTTTGCACTGCAATATTGTTAGAGCTTGCACACTGTTCTTTTAACTTGAGTAAATCTAAATAATGGCTGTCAGCTTAGAACAAGAATTAATTTAACATTTGAAAGTTAAATCACGCTTTTTTATTCTTAATTAATTAAAAATTTCCTGAGCTCTCTTTTCAAATTTTACGTCAATACGCTCAAATATACAAGATTTAGCGAAAATTTAATTCCAAGTTACTCATTCTTTTTTCCTTACTTTTCTAGTCACCAATTGCCATAAGTTTGCTGCTGGCTTATACAGATAGACTTATCAGTAAGAAAATGGTAACAATTAAACATTCCCGTACCCAGATAGAAAGACGCCACTACTAAAACAAGATTGAAACTTTTCTATAGAATAAGAAAACTGACTGTTAATCCTATTCTAACTTCTAAGCAGAACGAAGTATGGCATTTAAATGGAACTTATCTTTATAGATTTTTATTAAACTTTACAACAATGTTTTGCTTATCTTCATTATCTCGTATGCACTGCGTTTTACTTTAGTAGTTCAAATAGTTTTTCTAAATGTTTTGTTATCGTTTATTGAATAACTGAAGAGGTATTGGTATTCCTTGTAAACTTTTAATACATGACCTGGTATTTCAAGTAAAGTATAATAAGAATTTTGCTTTACGTATAGCAATTTCTACTTTCAAACATTTTTTTCGAAATCGTTATTAATTAAATTCACTGTTTAAACTTTGGTATACTCTTCCTGATAACAAATTTCTTAGATTTTAATGAATACGCATGCAATTTATACGGAAGTAGTATCACTCTTCTATGTGTTTATCGGAAGAAAATTACTCGAATTGCCTAAAAGATACAATGCAAATGCAAAAACCGCAGATTTATTCAATTTTGTAATGGTAGAAACTATTGTATCTTTTGTAGAACAAATATAAATGTTTAACTAGTCAAAGTACTTTGAAATTCCTCTTTTCAAATTAAAATCCACAAAGGGAAAGGCACTAATAAATGCATCGATTTTACATATCCTAAATATAAACAAAAAATATTCTATTCAAGAAATTCGATGAGCTCGTTTGTTCTTAGTCAATGATGCAACACTTGAAGGATTTAAAATTATCTTTAACTAAGGAATAGAAGTTGCATGCAAGTCAAGAAAAAAGCACTTAATTCTTGACTTGGACAAGATCATACGATGATGAAAACGATGTAGGGGAGAAATGAACACAAAATAGGAGAAACATTAACTGAATAATATGGGTTTTCGCTTTTTCCGTTTTCTTTTGTGAAACATGTAAGGCAATGGATAAAGTGTAAAAATACTTCAGATTTTCAAGCAAAAATTTAAAAACGATTAAGAAATCGACTATATTAAATGATCTGGTCTGATCAACGATCAATCTGACAGACTGATTTACTCTAATTCTTTGAAACAAACATTTATTATTTGAACTGATGAGATCTGCAAATTTTTCTACTCAACACTGCCAGTAAACAAATTTGTCATATCAACAATTTCCAGTAAAAAATCTGTACCATAAGTGCTAAGACAAAAACAGATGAAGACAACGGTAGCTGTTTCCTGAATCCAGCAGATTCAGCTGACGGATAGTCATTGCATAACTGCCCAAAACACCAGCACAATTCAACAGTACGATTCGAAGCGCGTTTTGCTAAGTGTGGCGGCAATAGTTTATACGCAGGCATCCTACTACACGAGGTATCTACAATAATTAAAGGACTGAATAAGAAGTAGGAAATAAAACTTTTTTTCTACTCTAAATTTAATGAAGTGCATCGATTCATTTCTTCTGCAAGAAAATACTGAGAAATTTTCTCTCATAAAAAATGAATTCATCCTAATAGAAAGCGATAAACAGACATGATTCTCTTGGCTATAAACAGGATATTTTTCTTTAAGAAATGTATTACACCAATTCAGAATAAATAAAGTGAATTTAAAATACTTCACACTTCACAATGATGAAACAGTCATAATTCCTCAAAACTTAATGGTCCAACAAAAATTTACAGTTCAAAAATTAAGGTTAAGCTCATTTACATAAATTAAAAATAACTTATACAAAATTAAACATATTTTATTCCTATAATTTGACTGAATATTGGAAAAGACTTAAACTTACGAACAGGCAAAAAATTACCTGAAGTAGGAAAGCCATCACTGGATGGCGTGGGGCCATATTTAAACACAGAAGAAAAGCATCCACGGATAACATTGTTTCCAATGTGATGCCCTGAAATTTCTCAAATACAATATGACTAAACATAGTTGCCATTGATAAAGCATTCTTTCTCATGAATTCCAAAGGAATATTTCAAAATTGAACGATTCAAAATTTTTATCATACAAACAAAAAACAAACCTGCTAAAATACGAGGTTCGATGACAGTAACACATAGGGAATGACTGCATGTTGTGACACCTATATGTACTTTGGGTGGCATATCGTAGCAGTAATCAGTAAAATTCATCGGCATAAAATAAATCTAGAAATTAAAACCCACTAAATTTACTGCATTTTCACAAAAGAATTCTTTTTTATTTGCAATAGTACTTTTTTATCTTCAATACACTTCAAGCGTTAAAGTTCTTTTTACTTTTCAGCTGCAGTTACAATGCTTTCATATAGTTAATGATTAAGATCGTCTGATCATAAATGCTGCTGTCACATGGTTTGGCTTACTGGAAGGGTTCAAGCACCAATGCCTTTAGTCTTCAGTTGATTCCCTTTCAATAAGCAATAACACACAGCTGGGGAATTTTTGGGAAATTTTGGTACTACCAAAATTAAGTGATTAATTTTAATATTTTGGTACAAACCAAGATAACGATTAAAAAAAATCATATAACCGCTAACTTAACCTATATATATATAATCGTAAATGTGAGTATACGTTTCTCCGTGTACATTTGCTTATTATAACTGCATAAAATTTTACAAAGTAGTCAAATATTTTCTAAAATATTTCTTCAGCTAATTTTTTCACTAAACCACACTCATCATTTTAGTTACAGCTTCTTTTTTTTATTTCCAGCTTTTTTTGACAACTTTGCACCCAAATTCCATAATTCTGATGTTCTGCTGATTCCAATCAGAAATATGCATATTTTCAAACCCTTAAACAACTGTACAAAAAAACTTCACTGAATTACTTGCAAAACCAATAGGCTTTCTTCTATCCCCAATTAAACAGTAGCATTTGGTACAATTTGCTTTCCCAAGCACTGTTACTTTAAAAATTCTTTTTGTTGTATATCATATCATAGTCTCCTTTATATTATCATGTCAAATGAAAGAAAAAAATCCTATTTCCATCGATATTTGAAAATTGCGAAGATAAATTTGAAATTTTCAGGAAAAACGAAAATGGAATTTTCCCAAATCAACAATTTCTTTATTTTTTTTTTCTTTTTTAAATTTAAGCATATTTAGCAGCGATTTTTATATGAACAGGATGGGACAATGGGATTTAGCAGCATTAGTGTTAGGCTTAAATTGATTTAGTGTCCCAGTGCTCGAGACGTCAACATTGCATATTTTGGATGAACGTCCAAAAGTACCTCACTGCTCAGTCGTATAAATCAGATCTCTTTATCTCCCTCGTCTCCTTTTCAAGTCCACATTTGCTCACTTTATGAATTGATCTAAATACATATGTTCCCTCCTTCTCCCACTGAAAACTTCTTTATCGTGAAAGCATGAAAAACGTCTGATGACCAACATCTAAGTCATCTCTAACATTTCTCTTTATTTCTATAGATGCCGTCCTAAATTCGCATTCAGTTTTCTCGACCCAAAAATACAGTTTTATTTCTAAACACAGCCTAGAATATTTTGAGGACTTTTTTATTTCTAATTTTAAATTAATTCAAAAGATTATTTGGTTGCAATGTTATAACTTGTTGACAAAGTCACAATGTTTTCTACATGTGCACAATGTGTTTGAAAATAAAAGTAAAAGTGTGGAAAACCAACGCTCTTTTTTATTATTTAATTTCTAAAAAAAGTTATCAGTTGTTAGCGACACATTTTCAAATTCAAACTCTCACTTTAGTTTAACCCATTTCAAAGAGTCTATAGAAATTGTCCTACTGAAAACATAAGATGTCAGGTATTTTTGTTCTTCAAACTGCATTAAATTCAAAAATGCATACACTCAATCGAAATATTTGATATTTTTTGAGAATGAAAATTTGAGAATAAAGTTTTTGGGAATAATCTGACAATGAAAAATAATCTGACAATCGTAACGCTGCTCACACACATAAATATTTTGCTGTCATAACACCAGAAAGACTTCGAAATATGAAAGTTAAAGTAAATTTGGACAGAACTGAATGAAAACTTATAACAATAAAATTATAATAAAACAAACATAAATCACTGAAAAGCGTTTTTTAAATCAAAAATTGCTTTTATCTACAAGAAATAAGAAAAAGTATAAAATTTCATAAATAAAGACAAATTACCTGGCTAAGAAATGACCAGTGCTTTTGAAATGCTTCCGACATACAACTGTAGCAGTACTTTCCAGATGAACTGAAAATCTTCAATATATAAAATTTTAAATGATTTGAAAATATAATATCAAATCAATTTATTGTAATATAGAAGATTTTCTGCTGAATTTAAGCTCTTTTTTCTGAGTTCTTAAGTTCATGGGCTATCATGTTATGTAGTCAAGCACCTCAATCTTTAATTAGAAAGTTAAGTAATGAATTCGTTATTTAACGTTGAAATAAACCGAAATAATCAAAATACCTGAAATCAAAATAACCAAGCGCTGTGGTAACAATTGTTATAGACGTTGTTGCTTGCACAATGAACCAAATTATTGGCTCTGCAAATGGCATTGCTTGAATCATATTTTTCCATAAATAAGAAATTTAGGTTTTATAAACTATAAAATTCATTTCTGATTATAGAAAAAAATAAGGAGATATATGTTCTATTCTAACTAACACCTAATTCAAAGCTTTTCACTATAATTTAACTCATCATAATATCTGCAAGTAAATTAAAAATGGAAATTAAATTCAAAACGAATGAATATAACTCATAATTTCAAACAATTTTTGAACGCAAATGATATTAGAAATGACTAGTGGAAATATAGTCGTGGTATTGCAACATAAATTAATGATTACAAATAGGTTAAAAAAAAATATGAAATTCTTTCATACTTATTATTTCCGAAGTTGCTAATTTAACTTTCTTATAAATTCATGCAGACTTTTGTCCAAAACGAATGACATCGACAATTTGATTGATCTTTGAAACAGTTTCACTATTTTTTTTTTTTTTTTGACTATTTCAAACTTTCTTTTAACATTGACAATGAGAACTTTTGTGCAGTATAAATATAACATCGACAACATCGATAATCAAATATCACTGTTAAGGTTTTGATTATTGATTTAAGTGATTGGTCTCCTCTAATAATAAAGGTCATTATACACCTCCTAGATTTTCTGTCATTTACAGTATTAAGTGTAAATTTTGGAGAATTCATGGCAAGTACAGATATTTATATCTAATTTATATGTAAAATATGAAGGAAGAATTCACTATAAAAGTAGCTAAAATCTTGATTTAATTTTTTGAAGAAAATTTTGTCAATCTATCTCTCTCACTTTTCATATTTTGTTGGGCAGGCAAAATTTTCCAGCTTCAAAATAAATAATTAACATTAGATCTTATAAGTTCTCTAATCTACTGCATCACTTGTCAGTATGAATGGATTATAAATGAAGATATCTTAATTGAGGAAATGAATTTTAGTGATTTTGGCTAAAAGTTTTGATGAAATGAAGTCAGTAAAGAAGGTGAGACGAACTTATTTATTAATGAAATGTTGCATTTTTTGTGACAAAAATGACAAGAAAAGAAAAGCAAACTAACTGGTTATGGTTACATCGACTTTGAATAACTGTTCAGGATTTTATAGTATTAGTTAAAAATTTATATAATTCTGTGATCGAATTATATAAATTTTAATCTCAATCATTTTCTCTTTGACTTCTGCAATTTAGTGTTATCGGATTTCTGAACTTTTAGAAGGAACATTGAAAGGGAATTGGATTTCATTTCCAAAGTGATCCTAGAAAGAAATGACAAAATATAAAATAACACTTACAAGGAAAAGCAAGCATGAAAATGAATATGAGCTTAAAGGATACTCATCATAGAGTTATAAATATTTCGCTAATACTGCAAAATCTTAAATAGCCATTCACATGTATTACTTCATATTTCATTTGGAATCGCTTTCAAAATAATAACGGTCACTTTTCCCTTTTGTACTTAAACACGTCATTGTGACCATTTGTTCAGAATCTAACATAAAAAATGTATCGACAATTCCAGTCATTTGAGCATTTAAACTTTTCGATGACTTTTTACATTTTGTTTCCCAGTTGAGAAAATTAAAACCTAGACTCGCAATTATAATTAAGTAGAGCGCTTTATTTTTGAAACTTCACTTTTTTGAAAGTAAATTTTTGAATCAACCTAAATGTTCTTCAGAATTTTTTAAGTTTTGCCCCTCAAAAATGTTCAGATGTTTATGTCAAAAATTAGCATAAGAGATACCTAAAGGCTTCGATATCATTTGAATAAATAGCGCAAAGACGAGGTTAATGACAGATGGCAATGACAATAGTGAAAATAATAAGCATTAATAGATTAAATGTTCGTTACGGTAAATGCTTGGTGTTGATATCACTGATAAAAATTTTCCCAGTTATAATGTGTACAGCAATATAAAATTAAAAGTTAGTCATCATTCAAGTGAAACAAGTAATGATGAGATACAGAACATGATGTACTTACGTGCTTAATGAGGCTTGAAGGAATCAGTTCTTTTTTAAAAGAATGAATTGCCCCACAACAGATGATGATGGGCCTAGTTAAGGAGGCCAACTGAAGATCTCTTCAACAATATTCACAAGCACACACAAAACGGAAACACTTCTTGGCTTGCATTAATCTCTATTGCCAATTTCAACTAATAACGTTTTCCTCCCCTCTCCTCTCCCCCCCTCCCCCCCCCCTAATAACACTTTTCGTTCGAAGGAGAATATACCGCTTCATTATTTTTATTTCTATTACTATTGCTACTACAACTACCACTACCACCACCACCAACGAATAAATAGCGATCTTCAAAAAATAAACAAATAAATAAAAAATATACTTTCGTTCTTAAAAAAACAAAAAAAGAAATCAATATTTCACAAAAAATTATTAAAGAGGAAGTAAGTCTTCCTAAAAAATCTTCAGATAGTTTTAGATGGAAATTACTTGTTCCCTAGCAACATTTCAATACCAACCCCAAAAACTGTGTTTTCAGCTTTTTTTACAATTAATATGAAAATACATTGTAATATGGCTTATTAATTTATAAATTTTATAACACATTGATAATATCTAATAGAAACATTTATTCTTCGAGAAATTATTTGATACTAATATTCAAATTTATAAATGAGCATAAGATCTGCTAATATCTGTTACTTTGCCATCTAATATCAACATTCCTTCACAAACTTTTCAGTTCTAATCTTTAAAAGTGGTTAATATTCACATGCCTTGGAAAAAAGAAATGAGATTAGATCCCATTACTTCATCCGGAAACATTCTTAGTTTTTGACACTTTAAATCGTTTCGTTCACAAGCTCGTAATGGGTATTCGTAGTGGCGATAGCAGAGCAGTTGGTTGTGAGATTTCCCCAACGGAATTGAAAAATAAACTGGCAAAGAAGTTTTCTTCTTTGAATCTGCATTTTTACTATTTCCCGTTATATATATTATCAACTAAATTCGTGATCAGAAGAAAGCCTTTTAGTGAATAATTCTCGAAATGTTGAATTTTGATTTCGAGGAGAGATAATTATAAAAGTTTTCGAACGTATGAGGGAAGAGAAATGAGGAAGAAGAGGGAAGTTTTATAAGATTCGATTAAATAAGAATGAATGCAATACTTCTATTGTTAAAGAGAATGTTTTCAAACACAAACAGTCCTGTATTTTATACATCACTCCATTAATTTTATTTCATGATGTAAAAGAAACAAGAAAGCATTCAAGAAAACTGTGATTCATCTTAACTTTCATAGTCACTGTTATGGTGATGGTTAGAAAATCTGATTATTTTGTTGGACACCGATAAAATTTCAAAACAACCATTGAATAATCACTCGACAATCTGATCACTTGTAGAAATTCGGATACTAAGTAACAACTCAACTCTAACACATTTATTTATGACAATTATCAATCATTCAGAAATTATCAACAATTTGTACTTCATTCAATTCGACTGTTGCTCAGTGATTGTAAACGCAGAATAGTCAAACAGCAACGTGCAACTTGTTATTAGCAAGCAGAAATTTAAAACCAAGAAAAAAATTTATTGACAAGTGTTTACCTGAACGCATGCAAGCTTTCAATTATGCGCTGTTGGCATATGAGGGCGACATTTGGTGGTAATAAGCCCCATCGGATGCCATACTCGGCTTATGTCGATAATCTCCTAAGACAGTAGCAGTGATTCACAATAATCGTCAAAAGTATATTATAACAGAAAAACAAAGGAAAAAAAGATTTTGATAATAGATGCGAGAAATGATCAAGGAAATGTATTGACAAGTTGCACCCAAATGAGGATGATGATGATGTCATACGCTTAATATATCACTGGTACTTAGCAGATTACATTCAGATAGACAAAGTGGAAGTAAACGTATGGATGGATGGATGGATGGATAGACAGATAGGTGAATGGAGCAATTGCCTAAGAGAAGCTTCTCGATGAAGTGGGCAAATGCAACTACTTAAAGGAGGAGCGAATCACAAAAGCACAGACACGACGAAAAGAGCTACTCCTGGCGGGGATGATCCATAAGAGTGTAGCTGAGGGTGAATGCATACCGAAAGTTTCTTTTAACCTGTTGAGAATTCGAATTTTCGAAATTGAACATATATGACTTCAACAATTTTTAGTGGCAATATTCATCCCCGGACTACATGTTTCGTTTCAGTACGCCAGTTGTGAATCAACTTAAGTATATAAAATGCAGGATATCATTTTCGAGTTGACACCTCAAGCAAGCTTCAGTTTTGATATTGCTCTTTACCACTTCTCAGAAAAGTTTGACCCAGATAAGTTATGTTTAACTGAAATATTGATGTGAAAAATTCCACTGATCATTTCAGCTATTCATATCAGTAGTGATGGATAAATGTGGCATTATCATCAGCAGTAAAAATTTGGCAGTATATCGATCCTAAGCACCACTCCACATGAAATAAATTGGTAACAAATGGTGAAATATTGAATTTCAGTCTCTTTTCCATCTCTGCTTCCTTTGGTTGATTAAAAAGAGCTTATAGCTTCTTCCTACTCTGTTACACGCTAAATGCAATCATCATCTGTACAATAACTTCCAGTCGGCAATTACAGTTTAATAATTATGGCTTCCGAACATAGATTTAAAGCGGGAAAATAGTCGGACAAAACAACTAATCAAATAATAAAGAGTACAATATCTGTCTCTTTCTCCTCATTTATCCATCATCCGCCCTCCGCAATCTCTAACTCTCCACAGCGCCTCGTACTGTTATGCAGATGAAAACTCACGAAATAGTGTTTATTATTTGAATACTACAAAATCAGAGATACAATAGAGGAAGGCGCTTTATAATGCGAAGAAGTGAATGAGAAATTGACGGTAAAGGGAAATAGTGTGTTGTGTAGAATGATAGTTTGCACAACGTCCTTCAACTCTCATCTTATCATTCCTGCCACATTCTGATCATTGCATGCATGAGTGTCGTTAGTTAAAGGCCCATGCGTGTATTATGCATTATACGTTGCGTGTTGAGTGCTACGCACTAGCGCCACGTGTTACGCACCGAATGTCACATAGTTGCTGGAGTTTGGGTGTATTACATTCAAGTCAGATAATGACCGCTTTATGCCAAGAGCCATAGAGCAGTTTCGGATGATATTGAAAGGTCGCGACGGTTTTTCGTCTGAATGTTCTACTGCAGTCTATTTCACTTTGATTTATTGTTTCCATTAGCTGTCATTTTAGATCATGAAACTTCTGAGCTAAAATAAGAGATTAACAAGTATACACACCAAAACAGTTGAAAATGCTGATGCGCCTTGTTGCTCCATTTTCGCTCGGGTGAGTTACCCTTTCAAACTTTGTGTACTCAAATTTTGCAGCCACAACTGAATTGAATTTTGAAAGAAAACGAGGTTCAGCGAAGTATATAAGAAAGACTTCAGGACAGATTCGGGTAATTTTTCGTCACTTGTTAATTTCTGTTTATAATTTAAAACTTTCACTTTATGCTGTTTGAAAAAAGAAAAGGAATGAGACATAATTCAGATAGGCATGCAAATTAAGCATATGCTTCGAAGAGAAAAATTTTTTTCCCAGAAGTCTGTTCGCGACACTCAAAGGTCGTCGAGATGGAAAAATCCAGGATTCTGTTCAAGCCATCGCAATGCTCAACCAAAATAAGAACACTAAAGCGGCTGTGGAGTATCTCGAAAAAACAAGTTAAATTTTCTAACCATTGTAATGACTCAAAAGATAAATGAAGAATCCACACATATTCCAGAAACAGACGTCGAACTCTGCATCCTAAATACACAAGCTCGGTTTCGTCTCGCCTTGCGTGGTAGTCCCTTATGTAATCGAACTGCTACAACATTAGCTGAGAAATCTGCTAAGTCAGTTGGAATGTTGGAAAATGCTATAAAACGGGTTAGAAGCCTTTATTACCTCACATCATACCGCAAACTATTCTATTTATTAAACATAAAGGTTAAATTTTTGTATTTATGACGTAATTTTTGAAGAACTCTCAAGAGTTTGTAGCTTGTAATCGATGATAAGTGGGAAGAAACTGTGAAATGGTTAATTCCCCATATGTGTGACGAAGATGATCCTTCATCTTATAAATACTTCCTAAAAAGGCGCCGATCTCAAGATCTACGCTTGAATCGATTTCTTTCTCAGCTTGTCATCATAACCGAGGTATTTCTTATTATTTTTGGCAACAATTTTTCACATTTGTTTCCATTCAGCACTTCTGTTGCAAATTTCGCTATTCATTCTATTCTAGAAGTGGTTATGTTTTGATAAAGTACCGTAATCAAGGGTTTCACGTAGTACTAATTATTTATTTCACACTACTAAACACTAGTGTGAAATTCGCATTCATATCTTATGTCTTTGATATATTAAAGATTTTTTTTTTTTTGAAATTTTGCATTTCAGACTGGATTTGGAAGGGAACTTATTAATCAAGATATTCTTGCACTACTGTTGGAACTTTGCAACCATTATCGAGAGACGAATCGTAGCATTTATTTAAACACATTGAAAATACTAGCAAATATTGTCGTGCAGAATGAGTACTGTGCAACAGCAGTTGCAAATTCAGGTTATTTCCATCGTTGTTACTTCACTGAACCGATTCGCTTTCTTCTTGGTTTAAAAAATGAAATTGAACTTCCAGAATGGCTTCCAGTGCTCGCAGCTATGGCTAATTCACAGATTTTTGAAGAAGTTCTAATGGCCGAGAAGGTGCATTATATTACCCCTCTTTTAGACTTTGTATTGCTGTTATAATAAATTTGCTTTAAAAATTTCTCCCGGTAAATTTGAAAGTTTATAATATTCATCTTGTTTAGCTAAATCAACGTTCAACATATATACAGTAGGAAAATAAATCATCCATATTGTAGAGTTTAGCTTGCCTCATGATAATCAAGAAAGTGCCTAGATTGATCTGAATATGCATGTTTAAAACATGCGTTCCCATAATTACATTGCTTAGGATTTTCACAAGAATCTTTTTATAATTTTGTGATTTTAGCCAAGTTTTACTGAAATATGATTTTACAGATCTGCAATAATGGTTTGAGTGTTTTTGATAGCAGTAGGAAGCCATTAAAAACTAATATATATGAACTTTTTCGTCCTGAAGATGACCAGCCACCGACAGTCGATCTAGTGCTAATTCATGGTATCCGCGGTAGCGTTTTTTGGACCTGGCGAGAAAGAGATAATTCGTCAAAGACACTACGCTCCCGATGTTGGCCAAGGGTAATTTTTGCGAGAATTTTTTTTATATAAATTAGCAATCCTTGATAACATAGTTTGTAGCTGCGTTATTGCAGGCATGGCTTCCACAGGATGTTCCTGTTCCAATGCGAATACTTGCTATTGATTACTTGTCCTCGCTTGTGCATTTTGTAGGAGTTGTTGAAACACTGAGCACAAGAGCTCGAAAATTTGCGGTGGAACTCAAAACAGCTGGTATTGGTGATCGACCTGTTCTGTTCATTTGTCATAGCATGGGTAAGGATTTTGAATTCTTTTTGACGATAGTTTATCATACTTGTTTGTTGTTTTAGGTGAATCCTACTTTCTGCAGGCCTGTTTCAGGTGGACTGTTAGTGAAGCGAATTTTATTAGATGATTCAGAAATACGTCGGAGCACGATGGGGATACTTTTTATGGCAACGCCGCATCGAGGCAGTCCCTATGCAATGTATGCACCGTTGGGCGTGCGGCCATCTGATGATGTAAAACTTTTGTATCAACAGAGTACGATAAACAGACAGGTACAGACAGTCCGTAACTACTGAAGTGTCCATAGTTTACGTGGTAAGCAAATCCCCAGACTCCCTGGTAAGCGAGTTAATTGCTTTATTTCAGCTTCATCAAGATTTTCTTAAAATTATTGATACAGTACCCGTGATAAGTTCAGTGGCAGAAACGGAGAAAGCACCATTTATCATGCGTCAGAAAGGCATATTAGTGCCACCGGAAAGTGCTTATTTGGAACGAGGCGCTTTCTATCACATAAATGATGTAGGCTTTTGTTCACCTTTTTTTTAATTTGTAGCGAACTCTTCCCTTAGTATTTCTCAGTACTTCTGCTAAGCAATGCAAGATTTTTTTTCCGGTGAAATTTCAGCAATTTTTCAGGCGCACCATAATATTTGCAAGCCTTCCAACCGACAGGACCGTATCTATAGTGTAATTTTACTATTTATAAATGACGTCATCCACCATATTTTAAAGAATATGAATTAGGCGACTCAAACGAAAATGTTGGGCATTGGAGTATTACAGGTCTGTTATACAGTCATGACAAGAATGTCTCGATCACAGTTATCTTGAAGGTTCCCAAGTGCCTTAGTTTCTTTGAACTACAAAACGTTGACAAATGAAGTGTTGACATGCTGACAAATGTTAAAAACTGAATTGCTTAGATTTACAGGCTTCAACCAAACATTCTGCATTGTGGGTCGTTATTCATATTCATATATTCATTTAGCTATTCAGCGTAGTTTGCCCGTGTAAATAATTTATTTAGTCAAATGAAAATCAGGACAGTTGTCTTGTACTGTATATTCGACGACGTATTCGAGATCATTTATAACTCATAAGAAAAATGAAATATTTCTGTATGCATTAATCCCACATCTTTGATAAAAACAATTCGACACCTGCTTAATCTCAGCAGATAATCTGTACTGTCACGGTTAGAAGTTGGGTCTGTAAACAACCAACTGTATAATAAAATGCATTGTACCCATATGATCACTGAGACCAGACAACAAAGCAAAATATACAAGGTGTGAATAACAGTGTATTTATATATGCATGATTTAAATAATCAAAAAGGACACCCATTAACATAGTAGGATGCAATGATTCCAGAAAAGAAAAATGGTTAAGAAGTAAATGCGAATAAAAAAGAAATTACGGAAATATGAGTCTCCGATTAGGTAGAAAAAAAAAATGACATTACTGCTGATTTGAAGATTGTTTAGTGTACAGAAGATGCTGTTCTGAGAACCAATACAAACTTACTTTTGGAAAATACTATTCGCAGTAACTAGGAAATGTTCTGAAGGATATCTGCATATTCTATTTACAATATAATGTTTGCTATCATGGAAAACCAATAAAGTCCTAGAAATCTTAAGTCTTAAAGTTTCAAAGATTTCCAAGGACTAGAAGGGCTAACATGGATTAAGTTAAAAATCAATGGAGACCCAGGCATTTGATAACTCCAAGTAACATAAACCAATGACAAACTAGTAAATAAGACAAGCTATGAACTACTTAAAGTCCCAGTAACAGTACTAGCAACTGAGCAAAGTGATGAGGAATTTTTGAACTATGCATTGTTTGTGGAAGTATGTTTCGCTGAATCTTCTCCACTTGAAGACCATACTGGTACATTTTCCTCAGCCAGTGGTGCATTCCTTTGTATTAAATCTGCTGCCCTTTCAGCCAGCATAATAACTGGAGCGTTAAGATTTCCACTTACAATTGATGGCATTACTGATGCGTCTGCTACCTTCAACTGATTATTTTTTGGACTGCTTCTTTAATGAGGATTTGTAGTTCTACACCGGCATCTTTTCATTTGCGGTGGAAATAGCAAACTTACATAAAGATTTCCAATTCCATAGACGCCCATTGTTTTCGGGTTAACGACAGCTAATTTGTCGGACTCAATTCCCATTTTGCATGAACAGGATGGATGATACGCAGAAGCAGACATCGTTCGAACAAATTCGTCAATCTGTCAAAATATCATGTAGTATGAATCCGTCAGCACAATCAGTGAAATAGTAGAGTCTATCGTACCTGTTCGTTGCTCTGGCAATCTTCTCCAGGTAATAACTCATCGCCACGGTATTTATCAAAACTTCGCTGACTTAACAGTGACCTAGAACAATTAGAGAAATAACTAAATTACTTTTATTTCCTCAAAGCATAAATTGATTTATCAAAAAATCTCAAATACAACCTTGCAATTCGTACGGCAAGTCTAAATTCGACATAGTCGTCTACATGATCTAAATAATTTGGATTCATGAGCGGATGTCGCCTAGGATCATTAGTAGCCAGCGTTATTGTACCCTTAGACTTGGATCGCAGTGGACCAACGTGTACCTAGATTAATCAAACACTGGATTATAGTGCATAACAAAATTGACTTTTCCAAGCATGGAAAGCAAGTGATTTTCAGAAATTCAAGAATGAAATGATTACCTGGTAAGCGTGACATTTACCAGTACTGCGTCCATCATCATGCACTGTAGAAGGAAGGAAATGGAACTGAATATCTGGATGAGAAACCTGGAAACAAAATTACTGGAAAATTCACCTTGGTCAAGTTCATTTGAAAATAACGAAGTTGAACACCGAAAAACACATACAGAAGAAAACGAACGAACCCTTGGCGTACTTCTCACAAAGCCGCCAGACTCCAGATGACTGCTCGCTCCAAGTCCAGTCTTAGATAGATACCATTCCAAGCCAACTTTGATCATATTATGAGGGTAACGCCAAGAACTTTTGTTGTAAAGTGTAATTGGTTGCGTACATTGCTAAGCATTGTTAATATACTTGAAACTTGAATTTCAATTTACCTGAATTCATCTATTTTGCAACTACACTAAAAACACGATCGTCGAAGGTTGGCAGTAAAAATGGGGATCATAACGAAAGAAACCTGTTGTACGTAAACCTCAAGATGATCCTGCAAATTATTACCAACTCCCGGCAAATGCTCGACCACTTGAATCGAATGAGCCTGAAGTTATTAAATACAATCAATCCGATTAAATACAGTCATGAACTGCAAATTTTACTTTTATATTATCTGCCGGCCCGATCCCACTAAGAAGCAATAGCTGTGGAGTATTGACTGCACCGCAGGCAAGAATTACGCCTTCTTCACAGTATACTTTCTCACGATTCCACGAATTGATAGTATCGGTAAGTGGACCATTCTGCAAAATAGAAAACTTTTAGGTGCAGTTACCATTTTATGACAAAAACCGGTTAAAAATACTTCAACTTCACAAAGTTATTTCATTCTAATCTCTTTCATATTGTTTTTGGTTTATGCTCCACCCGATCTAAATGTACAAAACAAAACAAAAAGAAAAAAACTGACCTTGTACATGAATTTGGATAAAAGAAATATTTGAAGCTAAGATACTATTTATTATTAAAAGATTACCGGATTACTATCAGTTAGCTTTGCTCCCCATACTCAATCCCTCAAAATTTATCAAAATAGCAAGAAAATAATGAAAAAACACTTTTCTTATAAATTCGATACCAACTGCTTTCTTTCTATCAAGTAATATGCGTGTACACAATATATTCGACGAGGTATGTAAATTTGGGCGCGAAAGTGCCTGGAAAAGAGAATACGAAGAAGTATAACTAATGCATCTCTATAACAGTTTATTTTCATAGAAACACCAACAAGTAAAAACTTCTTTACATACAGGCCACAAATAAGCTCTCGATGCACTCCAACGTAAGCCTTTATGAATAGTAAGATCCATTGGGGCTATTCCTTCCTGTTTGTATCCATTCATGTCATCCACAATACCAATGCCAAACTGCAAAAATTATCCATTATATCTTGAGTACAAAATCCTCAAGAAATCTATATTACGAAGAAACTACAAGTGACATTATATAACTGAAATATTATTACTTGATCTCCGCATTCAATAAAAGCTTTGTGCAACGGATTTTCGCATTTTCCCTGAGTAACATGAAGTGGACCATTCCAACCACGATAAAGATCTGATGGTCCCTTCGACAGTTCATGAGTCTGAGCCTTTTTAAAATAAGGAAGTACATTCCTGAAATGATGAGTTTCTCCAACGAGAAGTTCGAACTGTTATAAACGGGCTCTAATTTTTAATCTGAAACTACAACATGAACTTTAAGGATACTTGTAAGACCAATCTGTAGCCCCCTCTTGCTCCCAACGATCATAGTCAAGCGGATGTCCACGGACGTATACCATCGCATTAAGAGTGGAAGAGCCTCCCCAAACACGTCCACGAGGCCAGTAAACTGTTCGGCCATTCATGTTTTTTTGCGGTTGAGTGTAGTAAAACCTGTAAATTTACGTTTATAATAGGTAAAAAAAACGCTCTATTTGAAATAATATTTCCAATTTTTTCATTGTTCACAATATTTTTTTTCTCATTATTATATGAATATAATAACCATGTCAAGGAAAATCGATACCTTATCGAATACCCTGAAACTTCCGGAGGCATTTCAGTAGTATCTACGTCTTGTCACTTCTACATTCAAATGAGATGCAATATCAGCTACATTTATCTGTAGTTTGACTCTATGGTAGCAGTGAAAGAATGAAATTTACCAATTATACTTGTCGTCGCACAGATTGTACATGAGTGCTGCTGGCATATGAAATTTCCAATTCCATTTTGAATCTCGTGGCCCAGCCTCCACCAGCAACACTCGATTGGCAGGATTTTCTGTCAATCGATTAGCCTGAATGGGAGGTTACTATAACTCCTTTGTGTGTTCTTCAATAACCGCCAGATGACTTTTCTGTCAAGTCTGTTAAAGCTATACCAGGACACATCCTGCTGAACCAGCTCCAATGATGATGTATGTTGGCTTCTTGTCACCCAGTTCTGGATCTATGGAGCCGTGGTATCGACCCCATCCGTAATTCCGAGTTATCGTTGTTCCCAACCAGTTCTTCCGAACAAAAACTGACAACATCCCCAAGTTCTCCTTCCTCTTACTGCTTCAGAAATAACGTAACAGGCTGATTCACCGAGAGAGACGGATAGTTTCAGAATGCCGCCAGCCGCGTAGTTCTAATATCGAAACGCTACGGACCTCTCCGACTAATTTCGTTTAAGACTGTTTCCAATAGGCTTTGCTCTTTTCCATACTTTTTACTCCACACTCGAAAGTAGCAGTGTACGCTTTCCCATTTTGGCGGAAATCACCGTAGAATTCTGTTAAGCAAAGACTGAGAAAGAGAGAGAGTTGGGAAAAGGGCTAAACAAAAGTAGTGAAAGCATAGATAAATCTAGGGAACCAGGGCTATCAATGTAGGAGCAGTCTGCTGCACTGCGTAGTGATCAAATTTACCGTAAGAAAAATGCGTAAGTGAAATTATGTCAGGAATAATAATAAAGGCGGCAGTTGTTGACACAATTTATATTAATCCTACACTGAGAGCTTTGCTTTGTATTTTGGCTGCTTTTTTAGTATCATTGGAATTAAAGGAAGAAGCACTGTACCAATTGCAGTATCAATCACTCCTTGCGGTAGTTGATTTAGTCTATCGACATAGTATATATAGGACACTGCATTTGGTATAAAACTGGCCATAATTGTATCAATCCATAGGCTTATCTGAGTTACACAGTTTTTGATAATTGCTGGTATTATACGCAACCTTACTTCATTACTCAATTTTATGCTAAAAAAAGTGCAGCCTTTAATTTATATGTACTAAACAGCATCAACAATAGTTGAAAAATCCCTCCAGTCAGGACAGCTATGGAGAGATTGTGGGCCGGTGTTTTTATGTAAGGCACAAATAAACTAACAATTATACAGAGATTGAAAATGATCGGTGCAATGGCTGTTGAAGCAAAATGTTGTTTTACTTGCAACATTCCCCCGATAAGTGATGCTATTGAAATAAAAATTATGTAAGGCATCATAATTCTTGATAAAGTCACAGTGAGGGCAAGTTTACTTTGGTCAAATCCAGGAGTGAATACTTGAATCATATAAGGAAAGAAAGTCTGCGTAATAAGACAAAAAATCAACAAAACAATAAACGTGCGAGATATTACGCTATTAGCAAAGCTAAATGCCTTTTTATTATCATGTGATTTTGCTGAATATAGCGGTATTGAGATTTTTTTTGTAAAAACCCTCGAAATAGATTGGCAAAGCGAAACGAAGAAAAAAATACATCTGCAAGAGGGGTTGCATCGACAACCATGGCAATTAATATGTCCCTTATTATCTCTGAGATTCTTGAAATAGCTGTAGAAAAACTAAATGTGAACATACTTTTAAACATTGCTATTTGCCACTATTCCAGATTAAATGCAGTGTCAATAGACTCTTCGCGCATCAAACTAGTTTTGGCATATGCGAAAAAACTACTTGACAACCTTCGCCGTTACCCGTAAAATGAGACTGAAGCTATTTGTTTATCTTCGCAATCAGTGCAGATTAATAACAAAAAACTTAGGGTATTTGGCGTCTCATGTTTAAATTTTTGCACTATTTGTTAATTTAAAAATTTAAACACTCACGTCTTTTTAAGACTTCTGGTTTTTACCTATATAAGCTGAAACGCGCTTATAAGTCGTTTAGCCAGTATAGAACGTCAAATAGACAGAAGAGAGCATGGGAATGGACAAAGATCATTGGTAACAGTCAATCGAACGAGCAGGAGAAGACGGGAGATGGGAGCACATGGGAATGTATAGGCCGTTCGTCGGGACCGCAAATATTTGTACCACGTTATTGTGAAAAACCGTATTGGAAGGCCTATTAGTTATCAAGAAATTTGTCGTTGTTATTATATATTAAAATCCCTTACGATTTATGCTACTTTAAAGTCTGCAGGGGACAGTACATTATGTGGAGGATTAGCGTTTTCAGCAGTTACGTGTGCAAATAACTTCAGCATCTAAATGATTTAATTCAAGGCATGCCTAAACAAATATATCCTGCAAATGAAATCTACAAAATATTGATCTTATTATTCTTTGAAACTAAAATTAAGTAGATCCGATGGAAAAACTGGTTCCCGATCACGTGAAGTAACCAATTTATTATGAGGTGAGAAAAATGAGTTAAAGCTAATGAAGAATACATCCCTTCTTGACTAGGCTATTCTGACGAAAGGGAAGAGGGGAGGTTTGAGAGATTTCTAGACCTTTATTATTGAAACTCGCGTACGCTTGGTGCAGGATCGATGATTGGTCACGAGTCTATCATTAACCATAAATATTAGGAAAAAGAAAATTCGTGGTCTAAGTTCTGCAATGATGAGCACTTTAAACCTCAGTGATTGTGTGGGACAGATAACTGCATGTAATATTGGCGCAGTACATTTGGTGAAATTTGAAACATAAATCAAATATCGCCAACCTTTGTTCATTTTACAAATTCTCATATCGTACAATGTATAAATCTTTTTTGTACACCTTGTACAACGCATATATCTTCATTATCTGTCGAAATTTCTTCGAGCTATATCGTTATAACGCAAATGCGAAACTAGTCCAAATCCCAATGCAATAAAAGCAGTGCTTGGTCGGATTGGGTTCCCTAATCCAAAGAAAGAAATTCAGAACAAATACATCGAGGTCGAAAGCATTCATAGTGAGGGAAAAGTCGCATGACAATCTGTAAGGCATATGTTATTGAAGTTTTGTAATTATCATTTGAAACAATAGTCTCTCTTATAACCATCTCACATGTTGCGCATGGTTCCACTCAAAATACTGTAAGCAAAGGGAGCATGAAATATCAAAACGCTAGCATTTCTGAATATTCTAAAATTCTCTGATTGCATTAATAATATTAAATGACTCTTATCAAATTATGCGATAAGATTAGATCAATGTTACCATGCCTCATACTTCATCCATGCAATATTTCCGGCATTTATATAATCTCAGCTTGCTTTACAGTAATCCACAGCAATGGTCTGATGTAGGTGGCCTGCAGCAACAAGAGACAATGACATCACATAACGTTGTATGAAAGCTTTGTGGGTGGTCTCGATCGTCACAATTTCAATTAACTTTACAACAATGACTCAACTAATGCAGATATATGTGTACTGACGCTCTAGTGTATGTGTGTATGTGTTTATTGATGCCTTTAAAGTTTATATATATGTTTCGCGACTGTAGTGACTAAGCAATATCATTACAGCTGTCTCTCCGCCTTCACTTTTTTTGAAAAAGAGTTGAGGAAGCCAAATGATAACAATTTTTTCTCAGAATGATATAGCTGCTAGAGTATGAGGAATTACCTGTTTGGTAGGACAATGTTCACTTAATGAAATAAAAGTTTATTAGCATGTATTACACATTCTGAATATAACTGAATATATTGGATTAATCCACTTTAAAGTCTTACTAGGCATGAGGTATCTGGATGTTTGATTTCAACTTAAATGAATACTTTTTAGTTGTAACATAGGAAATTTAAGCAGTGTGAAAGGAATTGAAATCTGAAAAATCAGCTAATCAGCTGATTAAAAATACCAAATTAGCT
The DNA here is from genome assembly GCA_005281725.1 of Wuchereria bancrofti. Lineage (NCBI taxonomy): Eukaryota > Metazoa > Nematoda > Chromadorea > Rhabditida > Onchocercidae > Wuchereria > Wuchereria bancrofti. The sequence continues at coordinate 3,595,006 of SSBO01000012.1, forward strand.
TCAAAACATCATTTGTATATTAAAACATCATTTGACGCACTGATTTCTTCTATTCTGAATTTTTCTAAGCAGAATCAAGAATGCCATTAAGTTTCTGATTTTGTATGTTGTCGTTTTGCATGAGATATCATTTGTGTTTTGACTATCTAATCAATGTCTTTTTATAATAGTTCGAGAGAAATGACATTAATTGTCGGGAATATTTCAAAATCAAAATTTACTCTTGAGATTTTTTAACCGGTACTTTTTACTATATACACCCCACTTGATCACTATATGTATCACAATCTTTAATACTAAGTTCGTTGGAATTAATTCATTGCAACAAACAAAAAAGTTTGTAGGAATTACATTGCAATAGACGAAATGTGCTGCTGGAATATACAGTTATTTGTACTACCTATTGTAAGACTGGTTCTTTAGTGATCACTCATGTGCTGTTTGTTGCAACTGTTTATTGTAATATAACAATTATTTATCGTAATTATTTCCATCAAGAAATAGTCATCTCAGGTGACTAAATGGTCCTCTGTCACTGATGTTCCTAAGCAATTATGGGTAATAGAGTACTTGAAGATTATATAAAGTAGGTAAGTTTTACCAATTTGAAAAGCATTTCAAGAGATAACTGAAACGAGTGCCATTTCAAATCGTGGAATAGCAAATAAAAAGTGGTAGTTGAGCTGATTTCTTTAATGATAATACTATGTCTCATAATTACATTAGTTGTTTAATTCATTTAGAAGAGCTTGTATTAATGGAAGAAAAATTGTGGAAGAATTTGGTGAATAATTTATCAAAGACGGATATCAATAATCATGACAATGACCATCTCCTCATATCCAGTACAATGGGTAACAGCTCGCTAACATCGCGGACCTAAAACGATTGAATGACTAATCAATTAGTTGGTAATCTGATAATATAGTTCACATTGCACGTTCTTACAATGTGATCAGCTTGTGGTCGCAGTTCATTGATGTCGCATACTCCGGAAAGTACTCCAACAGTACTACCAAGATTAGCGGAACGTCCCATACCCATATCAGCCAAGGTATCGCCTACTACAAGTGTATCCTGAAAGCAGTTTTCCCACAGATCATCATACAAAAATTAAATAATTTAGACCTTAGGACACTAAATAAGTATAACCAGTTTTATTCAAAATCTGGTACAGACTTTATGATGACACCATTCTATTCTTAGCAAATTAATTCTAGGACGTTTAAAGCAAACTTTTCGTGAAAGTGAAACTTTATTGAAAGTAAAATAAATAAAGGAAAACTTCTGAACTTCCAATTTTATGAAGCTTACTTGTGGATCAACATCTAACGCACGACATATGGAAAGTGCATTATGAGGATGCGGTTTTGGTATGGAACCAGCATCATCACCACACACTACTACATCAACATGATCTTCCAATTGTAATCGCCGTAATGTAGTCAAGGTCCCTTTTCTGAGAAAAAATTTATTTGAATTTGACAAATAAAAGTTTCGAAAATAAACAAAGCTGGAAATATTGTACTGGCACATTTCTTCTTAAATAATGTCACCAGATGATATGCACAAAGTAAACGAAAAGTATTAACAGATCATCCACAACAAATGTTTACGTTAGTTTATGCAACATGTAGTAGCAGTACGATTACACTCTTTCAGTGTAAATGATTTTCTATTTGTAATCAATTAAATGTGCTTGATGGATAAATTATGCGTTAGCTGAACTTTATTTATCATATAGAAGTTTTACTTGGTTTTCAGAAATTTCAGAAAATGTAAGTGCCGCGAGAACTCACCGGCTGTCTGAGGTACAAATGGCTATTTTGATTCCGTTTTCTCGTAGTTGCCGGAATAATGAACGCAAATCAGAAATTTCTTTAGCAGCGTGACCACTGGATTCATTCGACTCTAGGATTGCTGCCATAATATACTGCAAGCGTATTTTAGGTCGCAAATCAACCGATATTGCCATTTTAATAACAAAGTAATAAAATCGAAGTGACAGCGATTTTTGTACAATTGAAAAATGAAAAAACATCATCCTATTACATTCATTTTTTATGAGAAAGGAAAGATATCTCAGCAAAAAAAAATATCCAAATCTAAGTTTGGAATTGCAGGAAAGAAAGACTTTAACAGCATCAGTAGCTTCAATTCCACGATTAATCAGCAACCGGGCAATGGCATCACGTATTTGTGCCATAGTTCCTTCAGCGAGAAGCCCAGATTTCACCTTCTGTTCCTTCTCATGTAAGCCCAGCAACGAATATATTTCTTTTTCAACATTCATATTTATTGCTTCACTTATTCTGTAATATGTTTAATAAATTGTAATTTGCTTCTCTGCCTTAAATTTTTTGCTGAAAACTATTTTGAGCAATTTCAAATAATTTAAACTGTCCAAGAAAAACCGGGAATCACTTCTTGGCCACATTTATCGCCCATGGAACCCATGTAGAATGAAAACAGATTAAAGTGCCATCTTTGTCGAAAATTACAAGTGAAGCCTTGTTCTGAAAGCGAAATCCAATTATTTCCAACAAATTTCAGTCTATTTTATTTCGGACAATTATAACTAGCTGTGCGCACGTATTACTATCATTATTTTATCTTTTAAGAGCTTGTGTAATTAGGATTACCTTGATGTCGACAAAATGAGCCTCATGATAAGCAAATTTATTCAAAACTCAAAATAACTAGGTCAATTTCTTGGCAGCTTAATTGTGTAATATGCAAGTCAAGCTGGCACTTGCCTGCTACAGTTGAACTTGCATCATTCTGAACTAATTACGCTTCCATGGGTTAATAATATTAACACAATTTTCAATGGTCAGTTACCAGAGACTTCAGAATTCAAAACAGACAAATAAAACCAATGAATTAAAAAAATAAATCAACACACATTTTTTTGGCATCGTATAGGTGCTACTGTTTGTACAAAATGACTCGTGAACATCTGATCATTACGAATTGAACGGCGAGTGAGACGTTTTTGTATGAAAGTAAATGGGAATGGTCGTCCATATTCATCTAAAATAGATATTCTCTTGAATTTGTATTTCATGAATTCAAAACAGTTAATGAAGGAATTGTAAAATAACTCAATATAAGTAATTCAGTCCAATGAACAATTAAGTGTGCTAATGATTTCATTTCAACAAGAAGATGGCCTTTTTTCTCTTTTTACCATTTGTATATACTTAATGCAATACGTGAAGATTCAAACTGATATTGTTTATTTCACAGAATTACGATTTCCGTTCTAAAAATTATTAGAACGAACAAATCTTTCTTAATGATTTAATCTTTGCAGTCAACTTTTGTCATTTTTTTGTGAAAAAATATATTGAAGGTTTTGATTTTTTTAAATGAAAGTTTGATAGCCAAATCACTAATTTCTTAAATGAATTAATTTTCTTAAATATGTACTTTAGAACCATGTTATCTCTTTTAACAATGTCAGATCATTCATGTTTCTGTTGAAAAAAATATAATAATATGGCTCTAAATTTTAAAAGAAAATATGAGGAGAAAATTTTTTTTGTTGGTAGAAAAGAGAAGTTAAATTATGAAATATTTTTGAAAAAATGAGCACCTAACAACGGTATGAATTTAGAGTGGTTCTTCAGTTTTTCTAAGTTTCAAACCAAGTTTTCAGTGTTGCTTTTAAATAACTTATATCATTTTGAAAATATTATTTTCGAATTGAAATTTGAAAATGTTTTCGCTTCTCTTTTATCCTTAGAACAATTGGAAAATTATCATCAAAGCCCAGTATTGTTTTTTTGCACACTTTTTATGAAAAATAACTTACAAGCAATACTAAGCAATGAAGAAGAATTGCGTATGAGGGTTCGTACGCTTCTTGCGCTCATCACGCTTGCTGCCTAATTTCAGTTGCGTCTTTCTTGCTGGCAATAACAACAGAACTTCTGGAGGATTACAAATCACACCAAATCTGAAAAATTTAAAGTGACTAACTTGTTCGGACAAAACTTGCATGAAATAAAACCATTGAGCGGTTCGTTATAAATCCATTTGTGAAGCTGAGTTTCATAAAAGGCATGCATTTTCAGAAATGCGCGCAAGGCATTTTTTATTAAACAAACTTAGGGTAACTAAAGCAAGAGCCGTGTAAGCATGCAGACGCGCATGGTTATTAAAAGGAGATGTAAAGAAATATGGAAAAGAGGGATAGGGTCGAATTTTTAGATGGATAGTTTATTCGAAGAAAAAAGAATCCATAGGAAAACCCAGAGAAAAAGAGTGAGAAAGTTGACGAAGACTGGTCCAGATTGGAAGTTCGTTAGATGAAGCTGGCTTAGTAAGATGGTTAGCCAGCTAGATAGAGCATCATTTCACTAAAGGCAGCAGCTACGTGTGTATTCATGTTCGGCATGTGCCTTTATATTACAGCAAAATAGCGTAATACGAACAGTAATCCTCGAATTATCCTACTTTAACTTTTTATTTTCATATTAATAATTTCCACGCCAATCATCCCTTCAACTATTAGTAGTAGAAATACCAAAAACACCATGCACTGGTACAAATCAAATCAATATTTTATATTCTAGAATGCTTGGAAATGACACAAATCGACCTTTCAATGATTCAAAGATAACGACTTTGGAAATGAAATATAACTGATACTTAAATCCGGATAAAATTATTGGAGACAAAAATAAGCGTCATCTATGCTAATTTTAGAGGTTTAAATCCATGCATGAAAAGAAAAACTTATTCAAAAGGTGTGAGTGCGGTATTCAAAGAATAAAAAATACAAATGAGATATGGGGAAAAAAACATACCAGACTATCGGTTCATGTACAACTGAAGAATTGGTGCAATATCACAGTTAGTGAATTAAACAGGAGGAGCAAAGGGAGGAGGTACGTCAACAGGAAACTTTGTGGGGGGCGAGTAAATAGATGTGGTTAGATCTTTTTCTGCTTACCTTTTTACAGAAGAGGGATGTAAAAATATAAAAATCAAAGGTTTGTTTTTTGACAAAACATGTAACAGGAAATATGAAAGAAATTTAGTCGTAAAATTTTTAATTTAAACTCTAATGAAGAGGGTATCAAATCGTGAATTATATCAAAGAATTCAATTACACGAGTATCAAAGAAATTACGTGCTCACTTTGTTGCAACAGTTTAAGAACTGGAACAATGGTCAAATTTTGTGGCTATAAAGAAAAAGTTAGCAAAAATATACATCCTCAAAATACTGTAAGGATATCTGAATTTCATCATGATTTTGCATATCAGTTATCGTGTGATTTTTTTTTTTTTGCACTATGAAATCAGATTCTGATGATATTACTGGTTAACATATCAAATTTGAATAGTTAAATGTTCTCACTTTGTATTATGAGTTCACCAAATTATTTGTAATTTAAATGGTTCTTAAAATTCAAATCATTATGTTAGTTATATAATGATAGTTTTTAAAGGAAATATTTTGAAGATTTCATGAATTACACACTAATTGCGACTCATCGAAAAGCGAATAAAGGTGTCGAGAAGAGGATGAGAAATGAGGAATAGTTTAATTTTTGAATATAATATAAATGTTAATGACTGCAGAATAAAGAAAAGGAAATATTTGGCTGAAGAAACTCTTAAACACTCGCCATTTCGGTTACGCTGATCATTATTTTATTGTGATTACTTTTTAAATGGCTATAAATACTGGTCATTTAATAAGTGCATCTGAGAAATTCAGTTTTCATAAGGAATTTCATTAACTTTTTAGAAGTCTGGCAAAAATCCGGTAAAATAGGAATTCAATCATTCCAGTTGTTTCAGACCTTCTTTAGAAATATATGCAGTCACATGAGAACTCTATTGCCTTTTCTTCTCTTTCCATTCTGTCAACAAATTAAACAAGTTTGACGTGGAAGAAAGATCACATTTCTCGGCTTTAGGAGAGGTTATGTTGTAAACAGCTAAATTTGTTGTTTTAGCACGTGCTCGCTTTTGCATTTTTCGTAGCAAACTACCGGAAAACTGCGGTGATACTTTATGGGTGGCTGTTACTACATCGAATTAAAAATGAATATGGCAAGCAGAAGTGCATTCCTCTTCG